>APFE030771332.1:0-32169 GCA_000404065.3 Pinus taeda
CATCCCTTAGTGCTTGCAATAATGGGATTTTGACATACAAGTTCTGTAACTCTCCTAACAGATTGAAGGTAGGATGTTTAGGTACTTTAGTGAGAGTTAGTCTTTCAGGGAATGGTGGGTCTACCGTTTGGTCATTATTGTTAGGTGTTGTTTCTACTGTTTCAGTATTATGGTTAGCTGATTTCTCTTTTCTAGTCTCTTCTTTATCAGAGTCCGTGATATCATCTATAATAGGTTCCACTATTCTCCCTGAGTGGAGATGGATGTCGTTACATTGCAGGGGAGGAATAGACTGACTCTGAATGTCAATAACTTGCAAGGCTTTATTATTCGGGTTAGGATTAGGTTGTACAGGCAGTTGTGGTCTCATTGCCTGATTATTCGGAGGATTATTAGGTGGTAAGGGAAGAGATTGTTGTTGTTGAGGAAAAGGTATCTGCTGGGCTGCCCAGTTTGGGTTCCATTGATTAAAGTATGGTTGTTGGGGGGCCCAAGGGTTCCACATAGTAGGGTCAGGAAAAGGTTGCTGCATAAGTGGAAAGTTCATTGTGTTGAAGGGTGGGTATTGCATCTGATTCATGGGTGGGTAAAAAGGAGAACTATTATTCCAACGATTGAATGTTGTATTAGAGCTCGTACCTTGTCTTTGCGGCCATTGCCTCCTCTGAGTCATTAGATACACCGCTTCAGCTTCTTCTTCAGTTGTTTGCAGTGCTGCTTTGATTCCAGGCAAAGAGGGGCATTGCTGTGTTTCATGATCCTTCTCGCAGATTGTGCATATAGGCATCCTATCCAGTGGGCATTCTCTAAGTGGATGTTTCTCTCTGCATTTTGAACAGAAAATCGCCAGAGCGGCTTCTACTTTTGCCTGTTTCTTCTTGACCTGCAGAGAGTCAATCTGTGAAGCAAAAGAACTTAGCATCTCAGTTTTAAATTCTTCTAATAAGTTACCTATCTCTGCTCTTGTTGCTCCTCCACTGGCTGACTTTTGAACCCTTGAATACACATTATCTCTGCCTTTCGATCTGCCTGCCGCTCCCCTTGAACATCGCATACAGAGCTTAATAATTTCTTCAAAGGGTTCTTTAGAAATGTCCCCTTTTCCAAGCATGTTCAGCATGTCCAGGCAATCATCTCTTACCCCTTTTAGCATTATGGTCTTCAAAATATCTTTGCTCATATTAGGATGATCAGACCGCTGCAGATTATACTGTAATCTTTCCATGAAATCTTCTAAATTCTCATCCTCTTTCTGGACCATTTTAAACAATTCTTCCTTTCTTTCTCTTGTCCGATAGTAGTCTTGATACTTAGCCAGAAATTCCTCTTTCATTTGGTCCCAGGTGGTGATTGCCTGAGCTCCCAAGCTCATAAACCACCTCAATGCGTTCCCTTTTAGTGTTGCTGGAAACAATTTCAGCTTCTGATTAGAACTTATGTAATCATAGCTCCTGCACAGTATGTCGAATTCGAAGAGGAATTCGTCTGTATCCTCGGAGGACAACCCATGGAAATTGGGTAACGCCGAGAGTGGAATATTTTTCATGGGGGTCGTTCCTCTTGGAAGTTCCCCAATAGGGAATTCCAGGGTAGAGAGCGAGTTTTCCCCTCTCCCTTATGTTCTGTTACCCTCCATCGGGATTTTCCCTGAATCGCTTGCCTTGTCTTCTGTGTCTTCTGTTGCTTCAGGTTCCTCTTCCGGTTCCTCGGTGTACTCTGGTGCTTCCAACTCCCTCTCAGGTCCTATCACTTCCTCCGTCTGCTGGTCTGTTTGTGAGGAGTATTGGATTTGGGGTCTCCGGGAACTCGTCCTTTATGATGCTTCGGCCTTAGAGATAATTTCGTCGATGAAGGTCTTCCTTCCTCCTTTGACGCCTGTAAAATTAGGTTTCTTGCGTCCTCTCATACACCTATTATTTTCACAAAGAAACCATTGATGCTTTTAGAGTTCTTTAGTTGCCTTCCCCAGCAACGGCGCCAAAATGTTGGCTAGTTGAATTGTTTATGAATTAAACATTCAAGTACCACATTAATTTTCGACCAGGGAAAGTCTTTTTATTTCAAAGGCACTGCGTACTGTATGTACTTAAAGTCTAAAAAGCATCGAAAGCTGTAGTATACGTAATTCTTACGCTATGTCATTACAGTACTTGTTAAAATGAAAACAATTAATTAAAACTACAAATCTGAAAAGCAAAATAATGGACGCTCTGTTGGCAGAGGATCAGGACCCTATCCTCCAGATGGGGACGTTCAGCACCTGCCCCTGTAATCAGAATTACTGATGCACACTGCACTCTCATTCACCGGTGAGAAACAAAACTCAAAGATCAATGAAACAGAGTACTAGTAAAACAAAGAATACCAGAGGTAATGCTATCAAATCCACACAGAGTACCAAAAAGAAATTACTGCACACTTACACACTTAACAGGAAAGTAAATGGGTGAATCTTGTGAAGAAGGTGGGCCCAGTCCCTCTCACAAGATTCCCCAGGAAAACGAAGACGGGATTAAGTGCTCAAAACAGTTTTACATTCATCTGCCAAAAAGGTCAAATACAATAGAGCTCAGACTTTCTGATGCTCTCAGAATCTCAATTATAGACTGACCATAGACACCAACCTCCCTCGTTTCATGTAGATGTCTCCTCTTTATAGAGGAGACATCTATTACAATAGAAAATTACAGCCTATTCAGTTAACCCATTTTGTCAAAAATAAGCAATTTAGAGTGTTGTTACAACAGTATGATAATACATCCTTTTTCTTGAGCTTTAGCTGTTACACGGCGGGTAACTGATTTTGACTGTCTTCTCGGGATCTTCATATTCCTTCGCCATTTCCCCATGCTGTTCATGCTGACTGTGTTCTTCTTTCTTTAGACTTCCGCTTGATTATGCCACGTCACAATCTTCTAGATAGCTGCCATCTGTTGTCCATGGCTGTTACAAAATAGCTCGCTTTAGGTAATTGTTGTTGCTGGTGTTGTAGCAACTGCGTAGTTGCTGTTTCTGGTGTTGCAGCAACTGCGTAGTTGCTGTTTCTGGTGTTGCAACAACTGCGTAGTTGCTGTTTCTGGTGTTGTAGCAACTGCGTAGTTGCTGTTTTTAGTGTTTATAACTCCTGCAAGCTTAAGACAATTATTTGACAATTTAGTCAGCGTTTCCAAGGATAAGTATAAAGATATTCACGAATATGAAATAAACAATTAAACATAGACGTGCGGAAGGTTACTTCATACCTTGGGGTTAGTATGTCATTATAAAATAAAAGCTTTCACTTATGACTGCAAAAAGGGTAATTATACGGCAAAAGATAAGGTCAAAAATAGGTCAATTGTGAGTCCCAACAGTTGTATATAGTTATGTCTTCTAAAATACTTTACCCTTAAACCCCCTCTCTCTCTCTCTCTCTCTCTCTCTCTCTATATATATATATATATATATATGACATGAAATTTTACTCTCCCATATAGAATTATGTTTTTTAAAATATAAATGATGTTGAAGAGGTTATGTAAAACTATGACATATCATATTTATTCCATTTGTATGGTTCCAAACTTACTTGTACCCTACATCATACATGGTCATTGAACACTATGTTATAATTAGAATTAAATCATCAATTAATTTAATAAACTTGAACTTTGCCTTTTATCATAAAAATATTTTTTCCCTATTCCACTTTCTTTTAAAAATTTTCTTGATAGAATGTCATAATTCTTTAAAGAACATTTCAAACGAAATGTTCCTTTACATAACTTTATGCGCATTCCCACTACTTTACATTCCGTGCCCTTCATAAAGTCACAACTATTTTAAAATATGTTTAAGGTATTCTTCATATAAGTAACATGATATGGAATTTCTTTCTTTTGAAATATCTTGAAGGCATCCTTCATATAAATAACATGGCATGGAATTTCTTTCTTTTGAAATATTTTGAAGGCATTCTTCATATAAATAACATGTTATGCAAATTTCTTTTGTGATATTCTTTCTTTTGAAATATCTTGAAGGCATCCTTCATATAAATAGCATGTTATGTAATTGTAAATTTCTTTGTCTATACAATTTGGGATAACTTAGTTTTTGTTTATACTATTTTACTTTATTTGATAGTCGTAATTTTTTTACAAATATATCTAGATACTCTTTATATCATTTGAGATTGATTTTTTCTAGAATTGTTAACTTTTCTTCGCATTAAAGGTATACCATGTTTTTTAAAGCACCATTTATAACACTTTTCACATACTATAATGTGAGAATCTTTTTGGAATAACATTAAATTTATTTACATTATTTCAAATTGTATGTGTTTGTTAGTTACACTTTTTTTGAAAGGTTTCTGACAACACTTGTCACATGATACGAAATTCCATGTAAGATTGTACAAACTACTTTATAATAGAAAATGACCACACTGATTTTTGAAATATTTTTAAAGGAGTTCCTCAAATAATATGATGTGATATTCTTTTTGGAATAACTTCATCTTTGTCAAGATTATTAAAGCTTGTCTGTACTTGATAATTAAGGTATTTTTGAAATATTTTTAAAATCCCCCCTCATATAACATGAGGTTAAATCATATAAACTAACTTAAATTAGAAATCGATAATATTTCTTTAAAATACTTTCAAAAACACTCTTCAGAAAACACAAATAGGGATTTTATTTAGGATAATTTCATATATACTTGCATTACTTTAGCCTACCCATATTTCGTAATGACATTTTTTTTCAAATACTTTAAATGCATTTCTTATATTAATTTAAAGTTATTTTTATATCGTTCAAATTACTTTCTATAGGAATTGACCATGTTCTTTTCAAATACCTTCAAAAACGTTCCTCAAACACTCTAATATAACATTGTTTTTTAAAATAACTTTATTTCTCTCCGCACCACTTTAAAAAACATGTACTTCGATAACCATAATTCCTTTTGAAACGTATCTTTACAAACACCCCTAGCATAAGATGAGTTTCCTTTAAAAATATCAAAACTATTTTAAATTGGCGATGGACCACATTCCCCTATTTTAATTATAAAAAAAATTGAATTTTATTTTCCCTATAATAATTTTTCTCATTCAAATTTGATTTTTAATTTCCGCTCTATTTGCTTATAAAAAGAATAAATTTATTTAAAATACATTTTCTTAGCATTATATTTCCAAAAAATATATTTTTTTAGCATTATATTTCCTTACCTTTATCATAAAAATGAGGTGTCTCAAGGTTTTTTCAAGGTGTTAAATCTATATATGTTGTTAAAACCCCATTTTAAACAACAAATATCAAGAATTGACCAAAAAAATTGCAGATTCCAACCAAAATTTCTAAAAACATATAATGATTAGAAAATTCTTTTAAACATATAATGATTAGACAACATTTTTAAAGTGGAGTTTGGTGATATAATTTTTAATGAATTATTATTATTTTTTATTACTTAAAATGTGTATTTGAATGTATAAATTGATTGAGATCTTTGAAAAACCTTTGAGATAATCTATTTGTACATATTTAACAATGCAAATATACAATTCTAACAATGAAGTCGTGAATGTGTGTCTGAGAGAGAGAATAAAAACATTGAACATTTAGACTATGCTTTGGACATGTGGAATAAGTGTGTAATCTAAACATTTAACTTTGAGTCTCCTTCGGTTAGATTTTCTAATCAATTTTATTTAAATAAATTGTTAAAATTGTAATTTTGAGTTGTTGAGCATGTGCAATTTAAATGATCCAAAGTTTTCAAGGAAATCGGGCCCATTTATGCATTCAAAAAGTGATATATATATATATATATATATATATATATATATATATATATATATATATATATATATATAATATTTTAAACTTGTTGTATATAGTTATGTCTTCTAAAATACTTTACCCTTAAACCCTTATATCTATCTATCTATATATATATATATATATATATATATATATATATATATATATATATATATATATATATATATATATATATATATATATATATGACATCAAATTTTATATTGTACACTCCCATATAGAGTTATGTTTTTTAAAATATAAATGAGGTTGAAGAGGTTATGCCAAACTAACACATATCATATTTATTCCATTTGTATGGTTCCAAACTTACTTGTACCCTACCTCATACATGGTCATTGAACACTATGTTATAATTAAAATTAAATCATTAATTAATTTAATAAACTTGAACTTTGCCTTTTATCATAAAAATATTTTTTCCCCTATCACACTTTCTTTTAAAAAATTTCTTCCTATAATTTCATAATTCTTTAAAAACCATTTCAAACGAAATGTTCTTTTAGATAAGTTTATTCGTGTTCCCACTACTTTACACTCCATGCCTTTCATAAAGTCACAATTCTTTTAAAATATGTTTAAGGTATCCTTCATATAAATAACATGGTATGAAATTTCTTTCTTTTCAAAATATCTTGAAGGCATCCTTCATATAAAACATGGTATGGAATTTCTTTCTTTTGAAATATCTTGAAGGCATCCTTCATATAAATAACATGGTATGGAATTTCTTTTTTTTGAAATATCTTGAAGGCATCCTTCATATAAATAGCATGTTATGTAATTGTAAATTTCTTTGTCTATGCAATTTGAGATAACTTAGTTTTTCTTTATACTATTTTACTTTATTTAATAGTCGCAATTTTTTTCAAATATATCTAGATACTCTTTATATCATTTGAGATTGATTTTTTTCTAGAATTGTTAACTTTTCTTCAGATTAAAGGTATACCATGTTTTCTAAAGCACCATTTATAACACTTTTCACATACTATAATGTGAGAATCTTTTTACAATAACATTATATTTATTTACATTATTTCAAATTGTATGTGTTTGTTAGTTACACTTTTTTTGAAAGGTTTCTGACAACACTTGTCACATGATACGAAATTCCATGTAAGATTGTACAAACTACTTTATAATAGAAATTGACCACATTGATTTTTGAAATATTTTTAAAGGAGATCCTCAAATAATATGATGTGATATTCTTTTTGGAATAACTTCATCTTTGTCAAGATTATTATAGCTTGTATGTACTTGATAATTAAGGTAGTTTTGAAATATTTTTAAAATCCCCCTCATATAACATGAGGTTAAATCATATAAACTACCTTAAATTAGAAATCAATAATATTTCTTTAAAATAATTTCAAAAACGCTCTTCAGAAAACAAAAATAGGGATTTTATTTAAGATAATTTCATATATACTTGCATTACTTTAGCCTACCCATATTTCGTAATGACATTTTTTTTCAAATACTTTAAATGCATTTCTTATATTAATTTAAAGTTATTTTTATATCGTTCATATTACTTTCTATAGGAATTGACCATGTTCTTTTCAAATACCTTCAAAAACACTCCTCAAACACTCTAATATAACATTCTTTTTTAAAATAACTTTATTTGTATCCACACCACTTTAAAAAACATGTACTTCATAACCATAATTCCTTTTGAAACATATCTTTATAAACACTCCTAGCATGAGATGAGTTTCCTTTAAAAATATCAAAACTATTTTAAATTGGCGATGGACCACATTCCCCTATTATTAATTATAAAAAAAAAATTGAATTTTATTTTCCCTAGAATAATTTTTCTCATTCAAATTTGATTTTTAATTTCCGCTCTATTTGATTATAAAAATAATAAATTTATTTAAAATACATTTTCTTAGCATTATATTTCCAAAAACTATATTTTTTAGCATTATATTTCCTTACCTTTATCATAAAAATGAGGTGTCTCAAGGTTTTTTCAAGGTGTTAAATCTATATATGTTGTTAAAATCCCATTTTAAACCACAAATATCAAGATCTGACCGAAAAAATTGTAGATTCCAACCAAAATTTCTAAAAACATATAATGATCACACAATTCTTTTAAACATATAATGATTAGACAACCTTTTTAAGTGGAATTTGGTGATATAATTTTTAATGAATTATTATTCTTTTTTATTACTTAAAATGTGTATTTGAATGTATAAATTGATTTAGAGCTTTGAAAAACCTTTGAGATAATCTATTTGTACATATTCAACCATGAAAATATACAATTCTAACAATGAACTCATGAATGTGTGTCTCTGAGAGAGAACAAAAACATAGAACATTTAGACTATGCTTTGGACATGTGGAAGAACTGTGTAATCTAAACATTTAACTTCGAGTCTCTTTTGGTTAGATTTTCTAATCAATTTTATTTGAATAAATTGTTAAAATTGTAATTTTGAGTTGTTGAGTATGTGCAATTTAAATGATCCAAAGTTTTTAAGGGAATCGAGCCCATTTATGCATTCAAAAGTAATATATATATAGTTGTAATATTTTAAACTTGTTATATATAGTTATGTCTTCTAAAATACTTTACCCTTAAACCTAAATATATATATATACATATGACATGAAACTTTAACATTTTACACTCCCATATAGAGTTATGTTTTTTAAAATATAAATGATATTGAAGAGGCTATGTCAAACTAACACATATCATATTTATTCCATTTGTATGGTTCCAAACTTACTTGTAGCCTACATCATACATGGTCATTGAACACTAGGTTATAATTAGAATTAAATCATCAATTAATTTAATAAACTTGAACTTTGCCTTTTATCATAAAAATATTTTTTCCCTATCACACTTTCTTTTAAAAAAATTCTTCCTATAATTTCATAATTCTTTAAAGACCATTTCAAACGAAATGTTCCTCTAGATAACTTTATGCGTGTTCCCACTACTTTACATTCCATGCCTTTCATAAAGTCACAATTCTTTTAAAACATGTTTAAGGTATCTTTAAGGTATCCTTCATATAAATAACATGGTATGGAATTTCTTTCTTTTGAAATATCTTGAAAGCATCCTTCATATAAATAACATGGTATGGAATTTCTTTCCTTTGAAATATCTTGAAGGCATGCTTCATATAAATAACATGTTATGTAATTTTAAATTTCTTTGTCTATACAATTTGGGATAGCTTAGTTTTTGTTTATACTATTTTACTTTATTTGATAGTCACACTTTCTTTTCAAATATATCTAGATACTCTTTATATCATTTGAGATTGATTTTTTTCTAGAATTGTTAACTTCTCTTTGGATTAAAGGTATACCATGTTTTTTAAAGCACCATTATAACACTTTTCACATACTACAATGTGAGAATCTTTTTGGAATAACATTATATTTATTTACATTATTTCAAATTATATGTGTTAGTTAGTTACACTTTTTTTGAAAGCTTTCTGACAACACTTGTCACATGATACGAAATTCCATGTAAGATTGTACAAACTACTTTATAATAGAAATTGACCACACTAATTTTTGAAATATTTTTAAAGTATATCCTCAAATAATATGATGTGATATTCTTTTTGGAATAACTTAATGTTTGTCATGATTATTATGGCTTGTCTGTACTTGATAGTTAAGGTATTTTTGAAATAATTTTAAAATCCCCTCTCATATAACATGAGGTTGAATCATATAAACTACCTTAAATTAGAAATCGATAATATTTCTTTAAAATACTTTCGAAAACACTCTTCAGAAAACACAAATAGGGATTTTATTTAAGATAATTTCATATATACTTGCATTACTTTAGACTACCCATATTTCGTAATGACATTGTTTTTCAAATACTTTAAATGCATTTCTCATATTAAGTTATTTTTATATCGTCCAAATTACTTTCTATAGGAATTGACCACCTTCTTTTCAAATACCTTCAAAAACACTCCTCAAACACTCTATTATAACATTCTTTTTTAAAATAACTTTATTACTATCCACACCACTTTAAAAAACATGTACTTGATAACCATAATTCCTTTTGAAATATATCTTTAAAAACACTCCTGGCATAAGATGAGATTCCTTTAGAAATATCAAAACTATTTTAAATTGGTGATGGACCACATTCCCCTATTATTAATGATAAAAAATTGAATTTTATTTTTCCTATAATAAATTTTCTCATTCAAATTTGGTTTTCAGTTTCCTACTCCATTTGATTATAAAAAAATAAATCTATTTAAAATACATTTTCTTCGTATTATATTTCCAAAAAATATATTTTCTTAGCATTAAATTTCCTTATCTTTATCATAAAAATGAGCTGTCTCAAGAGTTTTTCAAGGTGTTAAATCTATATGTGTTGTTCAAACCCCATTTTAAACAACAAAGATCTAGATTTGACGAAAAAAATTATCCGATTCCAACCAAAATCTCTAACGATTAGACAATTTTTTTAAACATATAATGATTAAACAACTTTTTTAAGTGGAATTTGGTGATATAATTTTTAATGAATTATTATTATTTTTTATTACTTAAATGTGTATTTGAAAGTATAAATTGATTTAAAGTTTTGGAAAAACTTTGAGATAATCTATTTGTACATATTTAACAATGCAAATATACAATTCTAACAATGAACTCATCAATGTGTGTGTGAGAGAGAACAAAAACATAGAACATTTAGACTATGCTTTGAACATGTGGAAGAAGTATGTAATCTAAACATTTAACTTTGGGTGACTTCTGGTTAGATTTTCTAGTCAGTTTTATTTAAATAAATTGTTAAAATTGTAATTTTGAATTGTTAAGTACGTGCAATTTAAATGATCCAATTTTTTTAAGGAAATCAAGCCCATTCATACATTCAAAAAAAAATCTAAATAATAAAAACATATAAACAAAGTCAAATTTCAATAATAAAAAAACGAAAATATCAAATATCTAAACTATATTAAAAAAACAAACCATATCAAATAAAAACTTATTATTCTTTAAAATTTATTTATTTATAATAACAAAATAACAAAAATATTCTTCTTCAAAATTAAAAAAACTACTAAACTTACCAATACTTCTTAATAATATAAGTTTAATTTGAAAATCAATTTTTGAAACTTTCAAATATTATAAAAATTAAACAAACCATCTCACTACAAAAGTAACCCTTAAAAACTTCTTAAAAAATTATATAAAACATGACATAAAATAAATACTTTTACATTTGATTAATTAGTCTCTAAAATACCATAACCTTAAACCCTTCTTTTATATATAAACCAGATATGACATGAAATTGTAACATTTACACTCCCCGTATATAATTATGTTTTTCTGGAATTGTTAACTTTAATCTTCATATAATATAATGTACGAATGTTTTTGGATTAAAATTATATTTATTGATATAATGTATGTGTTTGCTACTTACATTTTTTGTTAAGGTTTCCGAGAGCACTCCTCACATGATATGAAATTACATCGAAGATTGTACAAACTACTTTATAATAGAAATTGACCACATTATTTTTTGAAATATCTTTAAAGGAACTCTTCAACTAATATGATGTAATATGCCTTTTGGGATAACTTCATCTTGGTCGAGATTACAATAGATTGTTTGTACTTGTGTTTCTGAAATATTTTTAAAAGCCCAAGGTTAAATCATGTAAACAACCTTAAATTAGAAATTGGTAATATTTCTTTAAAATACTTTCAAAAACACTCTTCAAAAAATATAATGAGAGATTTTATGTAAGATAATTTTCATATATGCTTGCATTACTTTAAACTACCCATATATTTCGCAATGACAATTTTTTGAAATCCCTCCAAACACACTCTTATATAACATTCTCTTTTACAATAACTTTATTTCTATCTGCACTGGTTTAAAAAACATGTAGTTGATAACAAAATTCTTTTTGAAATATATTTTTAAAAACACTCCTCACAAAAAATAAGATTCTTTCAAAATTATCAAAATTATTTTAAATTAGTGAATGACATCCCCTGTTATTTAAAAAAAAAAATACTCCAATTTTATTTCCTCTCTAACAATTTTTCTCATTCACAATGTTTATTGATTTTTAATTTCTTACTCTCTTAGATTATAAAAAAAGATTTTCTTAACATTATATTTCCTCATCTTTATCATAAAAATAAGTGACTCTAAAAATGATTCAAGGTTTTTATCTGCATCATATTGCCTCCAATGGCCACTTCATTATGTTTTCTTTGAAGCAAATTCATTGTATTGCTTGTTGAAACTTGGGAGCACCAAGAATCTAAGGTCCCTAACATAGATGGTTTTGCACTATGGTCTACCTGGAATAAGCGATCCTCCTATAGAGGCATTGGGCGTATAGCTTGTTACATTAAGAAGAACATCTCCCCCCATGCTAGGATTTATAAAAACGACCCTTACAACCAATACAGTTGGATAGAGATTATTGACATTAATGATAAAAATACCTACATAGCAATATGTTATTTTCCCCCCCTCCCCCACCACCCCACCATCAATTCTAACTTCTATAAGAAAACGAATCTAGATAGAAATATTCCTTACAATGGTTTAGAGAATGATATTTCTAGCCTAAGGAATGAAGTTAATATCCTTTTAATGGGTGACTTTAATGCTCAAACTTCAAGCAATCAAACTATTCTTCTAAGAAATCATTCCAACCCTAATCCTCTTTGGTTAGACGAAGACCCTACTCTGACTAGCCAGTACAAAAGGAGCTCTGAAGACCTCGAAGAGAATTTGTTTGGGTGAAAGCTAGTCAAGGTCTGTAGTGCTCAAGATCTCATAATTTACAATGGTATAAAGAAGTGGCTCAATTCTAGCCAGATGACCTGCATCTATGGGCTTGGTAGCAACGTGGTAGACTATGTTATTTCCAATCTCCCTTTATACAATAAAATAATAAATTTAGACATCTTAAAGAAGCACAAGCCTGACTCTGATCATAGGCCTATACTTATAACTCTCAATTTTGTCATGCATAGAGATCCCATAGTCAAAAGAAATTAATCTTTGATAGAAATAAAAATGATCTCTTTCTAAATGAATTAAAAACTAATTTGCTTCCTTTATCTAGTATGGACAACATAGAAGACCTCTATCATAATTTTACTACAACCCTCTCGTATTCTATTAACAAGTTATCAATTGAAGTTTCAAGTAATAAAAGAAATAGAAAAACCAACCCATGGTAAGAAAAATATTGTAAAAGTGCGAGGAGAGCAATTAAGGAAGTTATTGATGAATCTCTTAAATTGACAAGATAAAAATATACAAAGCCCTAACTAAAAGGAAAAAAAGACAATATATTCATAAAAGATAAGAGAATCTCTTACACCTCTCTAAGGTAGCTCCTAAGAAATTTTGGAGGTAGATTATAACTAGGAGAACTAAAGATAATAATAAAATTTCTTTACACGACTAGAACTCCTATCTTAAAAAGATTTATGAATCTCCAACTGTCATGGATAAATTTGAAACCATGCTCACAATGAAAGAAGTTTTCTCATTAGAAGACAATGATTTTGGTGTTAAACGCCTGCAAAATGGGAAAACTAAGGACATTGAAGGTTACCAGGCGGAAATCTTAAAAAATGGAGGTCTTGTCCTCATCCCCCACATCCATAAGCTTTTCAATCAAGCGGTCAAGCAAGGGTTCCCTAAACCATGGACTCAGAGCCTCATTATCCCTATTTTTAAAAGTGGGGATACAAATAACCCCTCTAATTATCGTACAATTATGATCAACCCTCTCTTAGCCAAGTTATATGGTATTATTTTGGAAAAGAAGTTGAGCATATGGATTGAAAGTGAAGGTAAACAGGATAAAGGCCAAGCAGGTTTTAGAAGGCAACACTCAACAACAGACCACCTTGTTACGCTTAGGATCATTGTGGAGTAATGTCGCAATGATAAATCCAATCCCTTTTGTTGCTTTGTGGACTTTAGAAAGGTTTTCAATATGGTTCCTAGAAACAACCTATGGAATAGATTAGAAGAGCTAAAGGTTCCTTTCAAGATGAGAGTTGTCGCTATAGTGTTATAAGAGAATGTAATTGCCAAGTTAAAGAGAAATGAGGGGTGGTTGAAATATATTAAGTGTAATATCAGAAGTAGCATTATCTGGATTCTCCACAGTATTATGCTTCTTATGTCGACGTTTCAAACCCCAAAGGGGGTCCATCCTCAGGACCAAATTTGATAGAATATGAATGACAATTATTTTTGAGAGAAGAATCTTCTGACCAGAGTATAAATACAAAACCTAATTTTTTTTTTTATATATAAAGCCGACCTATGAATTTTATTTTAATTTTTATTTTCATAGGTCGGCTTATATATATAAAAAAAATTAGGTTTTGTATTTATACTCTGGTCGGAAGATTCTTCTCACAAAAATAATTGTCATTCATATTCTATCAAATTTGGTCCTGAGAATGGACCCCCTTTGGGGTTTGAAACGTCGACATAAGAAGCATAACACTGTGGAGAATTTGGATAATGCTACTTCAAAAAACTACCACAGAAGCCTAAAGTCTAATGTAATATCAGAGTTAAACAAGGTTGCCCCCTCTCCCCTACCCTATTTGGCATTTACATAGATAAGCTAGAAGGTTGTTTAGAGGAAGCAGGTTGTGCTAACACGATCTTTGCTGGGATAGTCATCATCCTTCTTCTCTATGTTGACGATATTGTTCTTCTCGCAAGGTGACCATTTGATCTTGATAAGCAACTTAGGCTTCTTAGGGATTTCTGCTCTGCCATGAGTATGACTGTTAACATTGACCAAAAAAAAGTTATGATTATCAAATCTAAGAAGGACACTTACGCTAATTTTATGTATGACAATAGTAATTTGGAGGAAGTATCTTCTTACAAGTAGCTAGGAATTCATATTCATAACAAGCTCAACTGGAACTATAGCATTGAGAAAAGGATTAATGGGGGGCGGAAAGCTTAGTTTGGTCTTGAAAATAATTGTAAAATGACAAACCTCGTAATGTGGGATAGAAAGAAGTTCCTCTTTGAAACTTTAGTCACCCCTATTATCTTATATGGATGTGAGGTTTCAGGTTGTAGCATCTCTAGAGAATCCTGGAGAAAGATCGAGTAAATCCAAAAGCATTTTATAATGTATAACCTCAAAATTAGAAGCAATACACCCTATCCTATTATACTTATATAAGTGGGAATTTCCCCTATCAAGAGCCTAGCTATGCCTAGGATTCTATTATACAAACATAAAATCAATAACATAGGAGACCATAGACTTTCTAGGCTAGCTTTAAATTCCAACCAAAACCACATAAGGCTCAAACAAGGTTGGTATCAAGACACCAGAGCCTAGTTAAACCATTGAGAGGTCAACAATAATGTTTCATTTCAAAACCTTAATAACATTAAAAATTTTGTTACTTCTAAATTCAAAGAAAAATGTGGTGTGAGAAATATTTATCAGCTAAAAGAAAATTAAGATATTATAAGGAGGTCATCAACCCCACCATAGAAGATCAAAAGTATCTATCCATTTTAACTAGCTCAAAGAAGAAAATTAATATAGCCAAGATTAGAACAAACACTCATGAGCTCCATAGTGAAAAAGGTTGTTGGGAAGCTCCTAAAACACCATGGATGGAAAGGATCTTCCATCTCTATAAGAATATGAACATCAAGGATGAAAATCACTTCCTCTTAGAGTGCCCCGTGCACAACCACATTAGATCTCAGTTTCATAATATTTGTAGCAATATTCACCTTCCTAGCCTTTTACGATGTCAAAATTATAGTGAGCTCAGGAGGCTTCTCTCCAAGCTTTTTGAGCATAGGAATAAAATCTTAAATCAAACTAGATAATTTGTTTCTTCACGTCTGATAGACCAAAGTTTATGTAACAGCCTTGGAGAAAATTCCATGTAAAAATATATAAATAACATGGATGATGGCACACATATTCCAAGCTGGATGGTGGGGAGGAAATCCTAGTGTGTGTTCATTTGGTTGTTTATGGCTAAGGAAATTGACAAAGGCAATGGTTAAGGAATTAAAGTGGTAAAAAGGTATTTTGGCACACTTATTTATGAAAATAATGGAAATTAGGAGAAAAGGAAGGTGAAAGGTCACATGTTGCATGTGAGGAGGAAATTGAAGGAAAATAATGGAAAATGAAGAAAATAGAGTCCTCGTTAATAAAAAGGCTTCTGAGGATCAGTGGGCAAGCCTTGGTCAGTTTAGCTTTGGAGCTCTCTCATTATTATCTCTCTTTCATACTCTTGGACACTTAGAGATTTCCTGGAGCACTTTGGCATTAGAGCAAGAAAGGGAAAGAAGGAAATAGGAAGCAAAGATCAAGCAGGGAAAGGTAGGATCAAGCAGCTACAACATGCTTCATTGTAGGTATCAACTTGCATGTGTGTTTTCCTTGCTAGATTTGGCATGCATGGGATTGCATGTGTTTCTTTTCTACCATGGCATGGATTTTGCCAGGTGTGGTAGTATTTTCAGCCTAGCCTTGCCATTTCCTGATAGCTTTGATGAGATGGGTTCTCTCATGCATTTTGTGGGGGATGGCTGGATTGGATTCAAAGTTGAGTGGGGTGGATCTCTGAATTGACCAACACATGGTGGTAGTGGTCCCTGAACCATACTGACTATGCATGAAGCCACTGGCCTAGTAATCCTTGAACCAGACTGTGGGTTGCGGTAAAGCCAGATTGTGTGCCTCGGTGGGCCTAGGAATCCTTGCCAGTGAATGGCGGGATATATGCTAAAGCCAAGAGGTGAATTTTCTCTTCGTTGGTCCTAGTGATTTCAGGATGGAATGCACGATAAATCCAAGAGAGTATGTCTTAGTGTAGGGCCTAGTGATCCCTGGATCAGATTTCGGGTGCACAGTAAAGCCTGAGAGACTAGGAGGAACTCAAATTCCTCACAGTGTAGGTAGAGAACTACGGTGGCATCCACATTGATTGGTGTTTTTGATGTGGTCTATAAGTCCCCCATTAATTCTTAGAATATGGCATGGGGGTGATTGGATAAAGAGAAACTTGGCTTAGTGAATCTATGGTCGGGTGGAACATGGTAGTCCCATCACTGGTTGGTTCATTGCATTTATTATTGAGGAATTCATTCCCTTGATTTTCATGTGCAAATGTACTAATATATATATGGATTTTGATGGTTGATATGTCCATTATATTTCTGTTCCTATTATGTTAGTTATATGTACATTTTATGGTAACAACTATGTTTGGCTCTCAACATGTTTTTACTTGTGTTTGAATGAATATTGTATTTATGACCCAATAAGTGATAAGGCAACAAAAGACATGAGGAAGAAATGGTTCATGGCGATTCTCAGATAAGTATGAGATCCCTACACTTAATTATGTTGTTTACATTTGTAGGTTACATGTTGATGATATGTTTGACGAAATACCTGTCGTGGCTAGTAGGGATCTAGTTATGATTTTGTTCATATTATTGCTTTTGTATCCTTGTTGCCTTGTATCCTTACCAATTCTAAATTCTCATTCCATTCTAGATAGTGACTTGGGCTCTGGGTCGAAAAAGGTGGCTCAAATCCCAAAAATCTGGCATTAGTGATGAGACTAACTCACTTGGGCAATGTTTGGGAAGCATTATAAAGCACCTAGGAATTGTCTAGGGAGCATTAGTGCTGAAACTAACTTGCCTGGGTAGTGTCTAGGGAGTGTTACCCTACCCTTAAGTCTCTCAAATAGCTGTAGGACCCAAGGACAGGAAGACTGAGTGGTTGAATTGTCCTTCGAAGGTTACGTGGATGATGTTGGATCATTGTTTGTGATGTTCCATAAATTCCATTTCCTTAAAGTGACCAAGGAGGTTGAATCTTATCATAGTGGCCTCTCATCACCTGTTTACTCTGGCTAGCTGGTTTCTTGGGTAGATGTGGGAGGAGGGTGTTATAGAGTGGTATCAGTGCATGGTTCAACTATTGGATTGGATGGGTTGAATTTTTTAGTCATGCATGCATGTCAGTTGCATGTGTGTCTTTTATACTCTCATTTCATGTGCTTGTTACATTTGCTTGATGATTGATTATGGTCATAGTATGGTTTTCATGGAGAATTTGATGTTGATTTCGAGAAATGTGTTGGTCATGAGTATGTGACTAACTGTATATGAATTATATGTCGCTTACATGTTGATTTCATGAAACCTACTTACATTCTTGTATGTTAGGTTACATTTTTTGAATATTTTGATTACATGCTTCATTATTGTAGGTTGATTACAAGAACTGATTGGTTATGTTCGACTGCTTGCGTTTATGCGTAGGTGTAGTTGACTTGGCATTGCTTATGCATACTATCGGTTGCATGTGGCAATGTGTAAAATGGAGTAATGTTTGTTGTCATGCATGAGGTCATGGTTTGTGTAGTTGATATGGTCATGCATTGATTATTAGATCCTAGCTAGAATGATGATTATGTGGTTTGGCACTCATTTTTCATGTGTGAATATTCATTTGTTATGCATGTATGGTCTTGGTTATGATTATGCATGTATAGTAGGTCCAACATGCCTTGTGAAGTCATTGTAAACAATTTAGGTCATCATGATGCTCTTGGTTGTTTTGATGCTAATGAGGTAGTTGAGATATAGAAAGGGATGTAGATCATCATCATGAGGTTGCAGCATTAGACTTTGGTATAAGAGCAGATCGCCATACAGGTAATGTATGTCTGGCATGCAGGTATGTAAGTTAAGGATTACTATATGCACTAGGGTTATATACAATAGGTTTATGAACATGTATTTGATGTCATGGTTACATTCATGATAAACGTTATATGATTAATAAGGTTATATGCACATGTGTCAGATAGTCAAGAATGATAGTAACCTGTAGTTGTATGCATTGCCATTGTTGTTTTATATTAGATAACTTGATGATTATGTTGTATGTTGTTGATAGGTATGATATATATCTTATTGTTGTTATATGTTATTAACTTGATGATTAGGGTAATTTCATTAAGATGTTGATATTATAATTTGGATTGTTCATACGCGTGATGGTTATGTTTATTTCCTTGAAGATCTTGATGTTATATGTATTGTGTTAACCTGGTCTGACCTATGCAAATGGTTATGGTTGTGATATTCAGGTATGAACCGACATCTTTGTTAAATGGTGTCATACTAATCTAGATTGACTTTGCATATGTGTGAATGATAATTGTGTATGTGCTTACAATGTGAACATGTTAGTTAGATATTGTTATGGACATCATGATCTTATGAGTGCTTGAGATGATGTGTTGTAAAGTTATATCATGCTAGCTAGATTGATTGTGCAGACAATATCGCCTCTCGTGAGATACATTAAGGTATCACTTGCTTATGTCATATATGTGGTGCTTGACTGTTTGATTAGGTCATCTAGTTAATTTAGTTAACATGGTATGTTTGCAAGTGGTTGAATGATTGATGAATTGATTAATATGAGTATGTGTTCAAATGATTTTTTTTTAAGATGATTGTACCAAAATATATGTGTTGAGACAGTTGATATGTCCTTGAGTATAGTAGGTGATTGTTGTAGTATTATGATTGATGACTATGAGTTGACTATGGATTATGACATGATTGCTAGTCTTGGTAACAATTGAATTCAAATTAATAGATATGATTGTCTTGATATTTGGAACATGTGGTTGACATGTGTGAGCAATTGCAGGGTAACATGCTCGGTATTAGCATGACAAGGTAATAGTTGATGTGTCTATATAATTAACAGTTGGGTGGTGTGACAACGCATAGTAAGCCTCGATTTCAACAAGGTAAAAAGGTAAAAGAAAGGAATTGGGCAAGAATTCCTTTGACAATGTTTGGAAACCCTAATTTTGAATGAATGAGTGCTTTGCACACAAGAAGCATTCTTAACCTTAATTTTGTTTGACATTATTTGGATACATGTTATATTCATCAAGATGTACTTGATAGGTATATTAGATAGTCTTTAGCTACAGGTGGATTTATTAAAGGATTGGAGTCCCTTGAGAGATGGCATGGATGTGTTCAGTTGCAAGTAGCGCATTTGGCACAGCAAGATAAGGTGACTGGTATATTTTTATTTATGCACTGACAATTATGTGTTTATGGTAGTATGATGTGGGGAATTGCATGGCAAGAGACTTCCATGAAATCTTGAAGAAGGATCAGGTCACGCTTTCCTTGGGAACCATGGGGATTGATTCATGGTGTTTGTTTTTAATCTTGTGCTTTTGGTCTTTTGCGATTGTTGCACTTGATTTTCAGGTTTGATTGTGTCTAGTGCATAGCTATGCCACTTTGTTTGTGGAGTCGTGTTGTTATTGGTTTTCATGGTTTTCTTCTTGTTGTCGTTTCCATTCTTTCCTTTTACATTTTAAGTATGGGGAATTGGTTGTGAAAGAGGAAAGTTAATGTAGCTCGAGGAGAGTTATGTGGTACCCAACAGGTGATGTAAGACTCAGATGAAGCTATGTGCATGAGTAAGCGCAACAGAAGGTAAGGCTATGACAATCCATTGTATTGGCTAGGTCCATTGTGGGAAATAGATGGTGGCGGTACAAACATGAGAAAGGTAACCAAAAGGGTAGAATAAATGGATCTGAGGTGTTAGATGCCTTGGCTATGTTGGGAATTTTTGTCCTCAATATTGTGCATGTTGTGCATGAATAAAGGAAGTTCTCTTAACCTTGACCTTGATCTCTGGTAATTATTTTATGATCATGATTATGTTGATGTTTATATATGTATGCATGTATGTTGTTGTTTGACAGGATCATGATTATTTTATGATAACATTTATATATGTATGTGTGTATCCATGTATCTATGTTACTGTCTGACAGGGTTTTCAGGGACCATTCTTGTGGAGGTATGATTGCTTATGTAGGAGAACAACATGAAGAGGTTCCTGGTCTTACGAGGAATCCATTGGGAAGAGTAGTCACGACAAATAAATGAGGTTAGTATCAAGTGGATATGGTTTGGTATTGTATACTTATATTATGCCTATCTTTAAGTTATTATAGGTAATGTTGAAGGATACATCAACAAAGTGAAAGCAATGTGGTTTGCGGCATGCTAAAAAATGCATGGATAACACATTGGAAGCAAGGTTTCTTGGTAGAGTTAGTGTGGTTTTGAATGTGTGGTACTAATGTTGTGCATATGTTGTATATGTTGTACATGTTGCATCTATGATATGTGCGTTTGTGGTGTAGTGTATGCATAACATGTGTACATCTTATTTATGCAATGTTATGTACAGAATGGTACAAATAGGGTTGTGCACACATTTCGCATGGGGTGTTGTATACATATTATACTGTCTTCATGATGTATATGTGGCGTGTGTGCATATGATGCTCTATGCATGTTGGATATGCAGTGTTGTGTCTGGATGATTGTATGTACATGTTGGATATGCAGTGTTATGTACACATGGTGTTGTGTGCGTGTTGTACATATGGTGTTGTGTGCATGATTTTACAAGTGGTGTTGTGTACATGTGATGTTGTGCACATGTTGTGCAGGTGGTGCAGTGTACAGGTGGTATTGTGTACATGTTGTACATATGGTACTAGTGCACATGTGGTATTTTGTGAATGTCATACATGTTGTGTTGAGGGCATGCGGTATTATGTATGTGCATCATGTAGTCATGGTATTGTGACATAGGTACTTGTTTTGTTGTACTCTGTATAGGTACATGTATTGGGTGGTATTGCACATTGAGTATAAATGGATGCATTGTATTGTATACACTAGGGGTAGGTGTATGTGCTGTATGTCAGGTGTAGATGCATGTATTTCATTGCGTGTTATGTCATGTGGTTGTATGTGTGTGATGCACACTATGTTTCTATGCACATGGTTGAGGAGAAGGCACTGGGTGTTTGTCGAGTGTAACAAGCGATCCAGATCGTGTATAGAATAAAGACAAAAGTAGAAGCTAAGGATTGATGGAAGGATAAGTATAATCATTTTATTTCAGTTTTATTATGCATATGATTTATGATTCTAGTATATGATGATTATATGTGAATTATGATTCTAGTTTAAGATGGTTACATGTGATTTATGATTTTGATCTATGATGGTTGTGTTTGAGCTAACCTAATGTGATATCTTTATATATGATGATTTGGTCAAATATGCTAGTTTGACTTGTTGTGACACAAAGCGGACAGGGTTGCAAATGTACCTTATTGACGAGCTACCAATGAGGTATGATGTGAATTTATTTCCATTTATTTTGAATCTAATGGAAGTTGTGTTCTTGGTATAGGAAGCATGAACATGCCCAGTTGGGTGGTTGAAATCGATTGCAAGAATTGGCAGCAACAACAAAAGAAATTGGAACATGTAGAAGCATGCCGGTAAAGTATTCAGGAGGAGGGCCATTATGGGACACTAGTACCCAATAGTGTCCATTGATTTCCATGAGCATTCTATGACTGGTATGATGTGTTGAGGTAGATATATGCCTTGGTTTTTGTATCTTCCGATGCGAGGAAGCCTTGCGAAGGGATGGAATGCCCGGGATGAGGGTACCAGCAGAACTTGGAAGGTGAGTGACTGCATCGAAGGGGTGACTGGATTCCCGAGGGACTGTGTAGCAGAGAAGGGAAGATCGTGGATGGATTTGTTTTGGTCATTAGCATTGGCAGATGGAATCAGATCCGCATTGGGAGTGTGCCCTGAAATAATGAGTTGGTAACTGTTTATTGAGAGGACAAGTCGCGCGGGATTATAGCGTTGGACATTGCATGCAGATCTGACTTTGTACTAGATTTTAGACATCCTAGGAAGGAGCTAGATCCTAGTATTACCTTGAGGGTGGAGGTTTGAGCCTCTAGATTCCATTATTGCTGATGTAGGCATCATATTATTCTATTTGCTGGTTGAGAAAATGTGCATATGTGTATATGTGGTTATTGTAAATACCGTAATGAGCTATGTTATAAAGCTCCAGTATGCGGTATGGTTTTTATCTGGTCATATTGTCATGATGTTTTTCTTTTGAGTGGGTCATTCATGTAAATACTACAAAGAGTTGTGTTATAAAGTTCCATCGGCAGTATGTTTTGTTTTCAGAAGTTATGTTGGTTATAGGTGTCATTAAACACCGAGGATGGTGTTCCCCCAAGGCGGAGGATTCTGTAACAACCCTGGTGAAAATTCCATGTAAAAATATATAAATACCACAAATAATGGGACACGTATTCCAAGCTGGATGGTGGGAAGGAAATCCTAGTGTGTGTCCATTTGGTTGTTTATGGCTAACGAAATTGGCAAAGGTAGTGGCTAAGGCATTAAAGAGGCAAAAAGGGATTTTGGCATAATTATTTATGAAAATAATGGAAATTAGGAAACAATGAAGGTGAAAGGTCACATGTTGCATGTGAGGAGGAAATTGAAGGAAAAATAATGGAAAATGAAGAAAATAGAGGCCCCATTAATAAAAAGGCTTATGAGGATCAGTGGGCAAGGCTTGCTCAATTTAGCTTTGGAGCTCTCTCAGTATTCTCTCTCTCTCTGTCATACTCTTAGACACTTAGATATTTCTTGGAGCCCTTTGGCATTGGAGCAAGAAAGGAAAACAAGGCAAGAGGAAGCAAAGATCAAGCAGGGAAAGGTAGGATCAAGCAGCTACAATAGGCTTCATTGCAGGTATCAACTTGCATGTGTGTTTTCCTTGCTAGATTTGGCATGCATGGGATTTCATGTGTTTCTTTTCTACCATGCATGGTTTTCCAGGTGTGACAGTATTTTCAGCCTAGCCTTGCCATTTCCTGATACCTTGGATGAGATGGGTTCTCTCATGCGTTTTGTAGGGGATGGCCGGATTGGATTCAAAGATGAGTGCGGTGGATCTATGTATTGACCAACACATGGTGGTAGTGGTCCCTGAACCAGACTAAGGATGCACGAAGCTACTGGCCTAGTAACCCTTGAACCAAATTGTGAGTTATGGTAAAGCCGGATTATGTGCCTTGGTAGGCCTAGGAATCCTTATCGGTTAATGGCACGATATACAGTAAAGCCAACAGGTGGATTTTCTCTTCGTTGGGCCTAGTGATTATGGGATGGAATGCATGGTAAATCCTAGAGAGTATGTCTCGTTGTAGGGCCTAGTGATCCCTGGATCAGACTGCGGATGCACGGTAAAGCCTAAGAGACTAGGAGGCACTCAAATTCCTCGCAATGTAGGCAGATAACTCTAGCGGCATCCACATTTATTGGTGTTTTTTATGTGGTCTATGAGTCCCACATTCATTCTTGGAATATGGCACAGGGGTGATTGGCTAAAGAGAAACTTGGCTCAGCTAATCTATGGTCAGGTGGAACGTGGTAGTCCCATCACCGATTGGTTCATTGCATTTATTAATGAGAAATTCATTCCCTTGATTTTCATGTGCAAATGTACTGATATGTATATGGATTTTGATTGTTGATATGTCCATTTTATTCTTGTTCCTATTATGTCAGTTATATGTACATTTTATGGTAGCAACTATCTTTGGCTCACAACATGTTTTTACTTGTGATTGAATGGATATTGTATTTATGACCCAATAAGTGATAAGGGAGAAAAAGACATGAGGAAGCAATGGTTCATGGTGATTCTCAGATAAGTATGGGATCCCTACACTTAATTATGTTGTTTATACCTGTAGGTTACATGTTGATGATATGCTTGACGAAATACCTGTCATGGCTAGTAGGAGTCTGGTTATGATTTTGTTCATATTATTTCTTTTGTATCTTTGTTGCCTTGTATCCTTACCAATTATAAATGATCATTCCATTTTGGGTAGTGTCCCACGCTGTGAGCCAAAAAAGGTGGCTCAAATCGCGGAAAACTAGCACTAGTGCCTAGGCAATGTCTAGGAAGCATTATAAAGCACTTAGGCAGTGTCTAGGGAGCATTAGTCCTGAAACTAACTCCCCTGGGCAGTGTCCAGGGAGCGTTACCCTGCCCTTAATTCTCTCAAACAACTATATGACCCAAGGACAAGCAGACTGAGTGGTTGACTTGTCTTCTAAAGGTTATGTGGATGATGTTGGATGACTATTTGTGATGTTCTGTAAATTCCATTTCCTTAAAGTCACCAAGGAGGTTGAATCTTATCATGGTGGCCTCTCGTTGCATGTTTACCGTGGTTGTCCGGTTGCTTGGGTAGATGTGGGAGGACGGTGTTACAGTTTGGTCTCAGTGGACATTAACCATCATCATCATCATCATCATCATCAATATAGTACAATAGACTTCTAACCATAGTGAATAACAAAACAAAATTTCCAATTACTTTTAAAAATATAAAAGAGAGATGAGAAATTGTACATCATTCATTTAGATCTAACCAGTAGTCGAACATAACTCTTCTAAGACCTCATCCCAAATGCATTATTAACACAGTCAAAGGCATGAGAGCCTCATGACAAGACATCATATTCCTTTCAAAAAATATTCAATTCAATTTTGGGTGTGGCATCTTTGCTCAAGATCAACTATACATTAAACATTAAATTGAAAATATGGGGAAATAATTTTTAAATATATATATATATTTAATTTGAGTGTTATATTTTTATTTTAAAAATGTCTATAAATTAATTAATTAATTTTAAATAATAATAATAATCAAAATTTATTAAAATATAAAAGGAATTATATATATTACAGATAATTTATTCATATTAAAATTATAATTATAATAATAATAATAATTTTTATTTCATGAATATTTTTCGTAATAATTTTTTTTTTTTTAATTTAAAAATAATATATAAGATTTTCTTATCATATTTCAAATTTTACTCATTAAATTATTTTATTTAAAATCTATATAAATTAAAAAAGCATTCATGTATTATTAAAATAAAATGTGTAAACGTGCACACTTTAGAAGATGTATTCCAACAAATTTGTTAGAAACTTGTATCTAGCTTTCAATACATGGAATAACCTTTGACAGAAAGAGCAATACTACATTTACTTTGACTATGATGTTATAATTATAGATACATATTCTACTAAATTTACTAAAGACTTTCTCGTAGCCTTCTATGCAAACAATAATTTATACACACTTTTTTTTAGAAATAAAATCTTAAAGAGATCTATTAATAAAAATAAATTTAGATTATAAAAATGAAATTATGAGTACATGGTATTGTAACAAACCATATTTACAAATTAATAATCTTCATTCAAGTACACATGTTTAAATCTCATATTAATTCTTTTTATAATTCATAATAATAATAATAATTTAAAACAAAATTATTATTTAATTGATTTTTAAAATTTTTGAAAGGCTTCTATGATCCATATTAAATTAAATTTTGCCAATGCCTTTGATGATGAACCACACTTTGATGATGAACCACACTAGCTGGTTCGAAACACATGACAAAATTTTCTAGTATGTGCTTTCTACCAAAAAGGCTTTCTTAATGATTTTTAAATTTTTAAATTATTTTTTATGATTTGTTAATCTTAATAATGTTCATAAGTAAAGTAATGGGAAGTAGAATACACAGTGATGGGATGTACTATTGAGTCACTTAGTGATGTGAAGGTCATGTTTGAAACTCCGTGGTCAAAAATCTAGTCATGTTAAGAGCTAGTGTATCCGAGACTCGGTGCAATCCCCGGGTGATTTTGATAGTTTAGATGCTCCTGAGTTGCGGTTTCTCAAACCACAGGTTAAATATAATGTAATCTCTCATAAACTCAGGCCACTTGTCAAACAAACAAAAAAAGTTCATAAGTAAGAATTTTAATGTTGATAATAAATTGATGTATTGACTCATTCACTTTTATTTATATAATCATTATTTATTTATAAATTTCTCAATTTTAATAATTATTTTACTTCTTATTAAAAAATCATTAAAATATAATTATTATTTTAATAACTCCATCGAATTAAAAAAAATAATATATATGTGTGCCCAATAACTATTATAACATACTTCAGTCAATTAATCTGTGAATATAAGTACAGGAAATGTATTAGAAACGTTATATATGGTAATGATTTATCATTTTTTTCATTCCACCGTATAATTATTATGTAACTGTGTCTTTAGGTGGATGACATATAGTAATCATGCTCGCTTATTATTTTGGTATGTACATAAAATTTTACTAAAAGAAATTTCTAAGTTTTTAAAGTTAAACTTTAATTTTTTCAAATGAAATAATAACGTCCATCCTAATCAATTAGACTTATGCGGAGCAGGTGTGCTTTGAAAATTGGAGCTCATTGTTGTTGTGTCCATCCTCGAATATTGGAGCAGGCATGGATGACAGTTGGCTCTATCAGTCATAAAGCTCAAAATTTAAAGATTAACTTCACTGCTATGGCTAGCCTCGTCGCTATATATGGATGTGACATAATACACATCATATCAAACTTCTAGTTTTTTAAAATCACATATTTATATTTTTTTTAAATAATTAAGTAGATATATAAATAGTATAAATAATAATAAAATTTAATAAAATCCATAAAAGAATGTTTATAATTGTATTAAATATAACATATCATATTTTTAAGAAAATAATATTAATATGAAAATTTATAAATAAAGATACAATATTTATATTTTAATAAAAATAATCTAGGAAATTGCTTGTATATTGTTGGAAAATTGAGAGGGAGTGAATCATTATTTCATTTTAATTTTTTAATTTTATTGGTATTAAATAATATTGGTGTTAGATCAAAACATAAATCAACAACAACTTTGAACAACGCACAACATGAAAGATAATACACAAGAGAATTTTAGGTGGAAACCCTTCCAAGAGAAAAACCATCTAATGCTTTTAATGTAAGACTTTAAAAATTACATCAACATGAAAATCTAACTTCTAAGATTCTCCAACAACAATTGGAAGGAGACTCCAACCCCTTGATTTATCAACTCCAATTAAAAGGATGCTCCAACGCCCTAGTTTTATCAGCTCCAACACCCTGATTTATCAACTCCAACTGGAAGGACTCTCCAACGCCCTAGTTTTACTAACTCCAATTGAAAGGATGTTCCAACACCTTGATAACATTAGAGAAATTCTGAGATCTAAAATATACCTCCTAAGGAATATTATAAAATAATAATGAAAATAATGAAATAAGATTAGATTAGATCATCAAATTTTATAGGGGAAAAACTATTTTTTCAACTCACATTTACAACTTATCTCCTAGAGTTTTACTCAAATTTCGAGGGAGCACTCATTGGATGCATATTTAATTCCTCATCCAAGGAGTACCCATGTTGCATACTTATGATGGACCCTGCTACACGAAAAATGAGAAATACTTGAAAAACATGATTGCAGGGTCCATTGAAAGTATTTCTCATTTTTCATGTAGAAGAGTCCATTGAAAGTATGCAACATGGGTACTCCTTGGATGAAAAATTAAATTTCACATCCAACAAGTGCTCCTGCTCGAAATTTGAGTAAAATTGTAGGGAGATAAATTGAAAATATGAGTTGAAAAGATAGTTTTTAATATATATATATATATATACACACACACACTCAAAAAATGGTGAATCATCTCCCATGGTTGACATCATCATCTTGAATCCTATTAGTTTTTATAAAGTTGATTTTGGTTGTACATTTTTGTTTATAGACCTAAAAATTTCTCTAATGCTAGCTCCAACTAGAAGGACACTCCAATGCCCTAGCTTTATCAACTCCAACTTGCCCCAACACCACCCTATCACCCTACAAATTTCTCAAGCTCCAACCAATAGGAGACTCAAATCTTTGCCTTGCAGCACCCAACCACCATATGATATATAAAATCAATAAATAAATTGTGAGCTCCCATACTAGGGATAATGACCCACTTATAAAGATATTCGATAAACCCCCTTTAATGTTTATGTATGCTTTAGATGTGCAATGATGAGCCAAAATATGTCAACTTCCAAACTACAAAATTTCCCCTTCTATATTGTTGACTTCTACTTCTCTAATTGCAATACTTGAAAATGCCTTCAATTAACTTAATTTGAAAAAATCACATAGCATGTTTCATACCTCAAGTCTGCTGATGTAAAGTGTGCCACTGTTGTGCTTGAATATGCCCTTGAGTGATCTCAGGTTTGCTGATGTAAAGTGTGCCACTGTTGTGCTTGAATATGCCCTTGAGTGATCTCAAGTTTGTTGACGTTAAGTGTGCCACTGAATACCAAGCCCAAAGATGATCTTCTTGTCACTGATTTAGAGGTGTCCCCTTTTTTCCCTTTCCTTCTGTCATTGATGTATCTTTAATTGCAATCTCTAAAAATGTCACAGATGCCTTTGAACAACCAAAATACACATTTGCTTCATTTTTTACTTCAATAACTTCAATAAACTACTCCGTTGAGATACCTCAACAATGACCCCAAATATGTCTTGAAGGAATACAATTATGTCTTTAGGAAGAAGATCTACTTAGCATATTGATCTTCCTTCAGATCTCTAGATTATGTTCCATGCAACCTTCAATCAGATCAAATAAATCTCAGATAATTGATCTCATATTAACCCTCAACTAAGTCTTGATGCAACTTTAGAAAATTCTAGAGATATCTCCACAAATCCTTCAAGTTTGTCACCAATGTTCGATCTTAGTTGATCCAGGAGGATCCCTAAAGTTTCAAGTTTCGAATTCATTGAATCTCAGTAAGATTATCACCAAGTTTTAGTGCTCGTCATTATGATTCCAGTGACACAAATGCCACTCAAATTCGATTTTGTATGGCCAAATTATCGTAGTTTGAAGTTGACAGGACAATCAGGAAAGGAGGCCCTACAACATGCTACATGGGACCCACAATATTACATGGAAATTAACTATTGGCATACCAATGATTGACATTTGTCACCAATTAATTGGTTTCTTGGGCCATAGAAAAGACAATTTTTTTTTTTATTAAAATCCCATATAAAACAAAAATGGTTATTAATATAACCATATCCCAATGAGGTACACATATTATGATCTAAAAAATTTAAAATAACATATGGTGGGTTAATATTGTATAAACGCACCTTTTTTCTTGTAATATCTGACCCTTTATTTCTATTAATTTTCAAAATAGAACAAAAATACATATGATATTTTGTGAATTATAGTGTTGGACTTGTAATCAGACCAAATTAATGTTACTATCAAAAGAGATAAAAATCAACCACATGATGAATAATTGTTTTGGTGGTGGTTGTAGACCTTACCCGAATGAAAAAGAGACTATAGAGACGAACCAAAAGCAATTCGGTCACTAGTCACATTTACCATACATAGAAAACGAAGACCAAGAAAAAACACAATACAACTATCAACTACGAAGCTATAAACCATGAAAGTAGCTTCTAGAATGATAATAATTGATAGTGATTCAATCATCCAATATGATCACTAGACAATATGCAAAGAAGTTGCACTAACCATGTTGATAGGAGGAACATTTATCACTTCCTCTTCAATTTGTGGTGTAGTGGAGTGAGTGACTGAATTTGAAATAAAAAATTGTTCCATTTTGTTCAGGTGGACAACAATATCATCCATATCATAACAAACATCCCTCAGTATCCTCTTTAACTCTTCCTGACCCGCGAAGAATTTGTAGTTATCTACTTGTTAATCTCGAAGCACCATGTGAATTAGGGTTCTCTTCTGCCTATGTGTTGAAATGGAGTGCATGAAGTATAATTTTCTCTTTCTAAGTTTGTCTGTGTTTGGTACCCTCTTGGTTCTATGAGAGAAAACTTCAAAGTCAGAGAAGTAAATATGATCACAAAATTCTTTGGCCTCAAGGGTGTGAATTTACTTGTGCACCTCCATAAAAACAGTGTCAAAGGAATTCACTACCGATTCCCAGCCAAAGAGTCGTCAATGTCTAGAGGAAGACGTCATTGGTGTACCACCCCTTCAACTGTTCAATCGTTGACATGGGACCACACTGAACCAATCCCCTGCAAGAAAACATGAGAATAAATCTAAACAACCCACAAAGTTGCCTACAATGCATGATTGGTAGAGATATGGTGTCTATTATACCAAATACACAATGCGTCTTAATGAAAAGATTGGGGTGCACAATTGGAGATACATCATAGATGTCATCAAGGAACCCGTGAAAAAATAGCTTTAGATGAATATGATCACCTTGATTGCTATGGGACAAGATAGAAAGATGTATAAACCCATGTGGCTTCAGTAATGTTCCATGGTAAATTATATTGTAGATGCAATTAGAACTAGACAAAAAAATATCCATTGTACCTAAATCCTGCAACCAAGACTTGACAATTAAATGATATTCCAAAGGGTTCAATAGATTGAGGGTCAGAAGAATAGAGGACAACCACCAGTTCAAACATAGGACCTAACGAAGACTTATGTAGGAAGCAAACAAAAAACATTGGTTACCTACACTTGAACCTTCAAATTCCACTGTAAATTGATGTGCTACAAGACACGTATGGGGGTATGACCACCACTGACATAACATAGTAGAAATTGACCAACCAAATATTTTGAGATGTTGTGAACCACAATAAGTATATAGCAAGGAATTGTAGAGGTGTATAGGTTGACCCTTAGATGTTTCAGCATAACAACGCCAAAGCAAATGAGTTACTACTTGAACTGAAGCTGACAGGAAAGAGAGTAGTGAGGGAATAAGAACAGAGATCCAACGCATAACCTACATGCAAAAGAACTAATATTTGCCACCTTGAGTATACTCCTACTAATTGCCACCCTGAGACATGATATGAACTATTATATAAACAAACATACCTAATACTGCCTTTACGAGACATAGAACATGGTTAAAGCAATGCCCTAGACAAATGTTAGGTGGGATGATTTTCCCAAGGTTTCGTCATCCCAATAACCTTCATAATGGGGGAGAGCATTAATAGACCACGATCGTGTAGGTTTTAACCCCGTACAGAAATTACCTACATACGAATTCTAAATCACAGGAAAAATAAAAATGCGAGAGCATAACGCATAAAACACATATACGCAGAGATTTCCCATTGGATCTCAAAACCGAGACTACCAGCTTGATTTTTCATTATATTCCTTTCAATGTTACAATACATATTTATACATGCCGAAGCATCCAATACCATGGACCGAAAACCATCGCGTCCAAAACCATGGACCGAAAACCATAGTAGGTTCGCCCAACCT
>APFE030771332.1:35769-84018 GCA_000404065.3 Pinus taeda
TAATTTTTCATTATATTCCTTTCAATGTTACAATACATATTTATACATGCCGAAGCATCCAATACCATGGATCGAAAACCATCGCGTCCAAAACCATGGACCAAAAAACCATAGGTACGTTCGCCCAACCTAATATAGGGTCCAATTTTTTTTTTCTCGGGGTGCTGCCCCGAACCCCGTAGAGGGGGGCTACCCGCCCCCCTCAAACCCCCTGGACAGGGGGGGCCGCCGCCCCCCTGTGACCCCCCCGCTGCGCAATCGGCGCAATGAAGGGGGGGCTTCGCCCCCCCTCTAACCCCCCGGTTCACTACGTCGGTTAGTCGTGGAAAGAATATAACACAACCCAACAGATCGACTGTCAGAAAGTATCAGTTTCATAACCAAATTCTCCAATGTTTGTACCCTCATGCTTGTTGAGAATGAGTAGATAGAATGTCTTGAGTGGTTGATAATCATGATTTCTCTTGTGCTCATCCATGTGAATTTATTGTGAAAATCCATCCTCTCTATGGAGGCATCATGTATAAGAAATGTTTTCCACACATTTCACAATGTGAGGCAACTAGAGCCAACGAATCACTCTCCAAGGGATGCCTCACACTTAGCCAAATAGACCTGTGGCATGGTACTCATTTCCGAGTAGAGAAAATGGTTGTCAGACAATGCTAATATTCATATTTCCGATGAGATATTTCGGTTGGTCATCCCCATCAAGGATATAATAGACCAAGATAAACTGTTAGAAGGTATTAGTTTCATAACCAAATGCTCCAATGTTTGCACCCTCATGCCCATTGAGAATGCATAGATAGAATTCCTCGAGTGGTTGATAATCCTGATTTCGCTTGTGCTCATCCATGTGAGTTTATTGTGAAAATCCATCCTATCTATGGAGGCATCATGTATAAGAAATGTTTTCCATACATTTCACAATGTGAGGCAAGTGGAGCCAATGACTCACTCTCCAAGGTCCACCTCACACGTAGCTAAATAGACTTGTTGCATGGTACTCATTGCTGGGTAGAGAAAATGGTCATCAGAGAATGCTAATATTCATACTTCCGATGAGATATTTTGGTTCGTCATCCCCATCAAGGATATATAACCACTTTTTTATAACCATTATATATATGGTTACACCCATATGGGTATTAAAAACCATATTGTAACGACAGTTAAATAGTTGATTTAAATACATAACGACAAATGGTTTATATATCGTTAGACAAGCATTTCTTTCATATTAAAAAATAGAGCCATGGGGTTTGAACCTTATCAAACCAACCAACACATCACTACAAATGACTACCAACGGACTACAATGGTGGACATTGTAAAATTTTTCGGTCACTGCTACATAAACCATTTAATTCACACGACAGTGAGATCACGAAGGTTGAGAGTGGAACCACGCAGAGAGAAACTCAGTAAATGGAACCTTGATGTGCAGAACCGAGAGGGCGTATAATATGAGGAGGAATATTCTAGGGTAATATTCCTAGAATATTCCCATACAGAATCTATTGAGGAATCTTAAATATTCTCTAAGGGGCTAGAATTAAGGGGCCAGAATTAAGAGTATTAGAATGGGGCTAAGTTTATACTCATTTTAACCAAAATTTCACAAGGATCAAAATGTAGTAAGTTTTTTCATCTGAGTAGCATGTTTCAGGGGTCATCGCAAAAAAAACTCCTTCTTCATTAATTTGTGGGTACGAAGTATGAGATAGAAATGCACCTTTCAGAAGTAGGTCATGTTTATAGTCAAAAGTCTCAAGAGGGTGAGACAAACCTCTGGTGTTGTGATTGTTGTGTTTTGAGTAGTCGAATTTCAAGTCACTCCCAAGATTGGAAGTATATTGATGTATTTTTCCATGTAATTTCCTTTCTTTTGATGAGATTAATGAAGTGAACTCCCCACTATTGAAGTAGGGTCCACAAACCTAGTCCACACTCGATAAACTTCGTTATCAAACTTTTGTGTGATTTATCTTTATGTTCTCCTTTATGCTTCCTCTTCTTTATGTATTTGCACATATTTTTTTTACATGATCTTTCATGCAATTCTGTTAACATGAACCAAAGAAAATATCTTTGATAATGTTGGTATTAGAGGAATACTGGATCAAGTTTGGTATCATAACGATTGTGAATTTCCAATGGGAATGATAACCAAGATCAAGCTAAAAAATGGTGAAGGAAAACTTAATTCTTTTGACCTTGATATTGGACGTGCAACACAAAGAAGGAAAATGTAAGATGATGATGTTCACATTGAGAATGAAAAAGATTTCAAAAATACTTTCTACACCATGGAAACTAAGGTAGATAACCTGTTTGCAGATTATGAGAAGATAATGGCAAAGAAGGAAAAGAAGAAGGCAGAGAAAATAAAGGAAAATGCTTTAGTAAATCAAGGAAATGGAGGAGAACCTCCTAAACCTCCATTTCCATCTTCAAGTGAATGTTTTTCTTTTTGTTCATCTTATTCTCATCATTTTAATCATTGGCATAGGAACACTTCTTAAAATCCCTTTTAAGTTGGATGTAAAGTTTGATTTTCCGATGTTTAACCGAGAATCTAATGCAGAAAAGTTAAACAATAAAATCAGATAGATTGAGGTTTATTTTTGTATACAACAGATCGAAGAGAATGAGGTAAAAATCTAGTTAGCATTTCTTTGACTAGGAGGAACAAATGTTATATGTTGGAAGAGCGAGCTTCAAAATGGTAGAGATCATATGGGTAAACTCATTTCTTCTGGTTCTGAATTTGTTTCTGCTTTAAAAAGGACAATTTTATCCTTTGGAATACTAGCAGAAAGCCATGATAGAATGACAACATTTGAGACAAGGAACAGTTAAATATGTTCAAAGTTTCATAGAGGAATTTAGGAAGCAACCATTAACATTGGGCATTCCTTTAGATTCACCTGATACTTTGATGAAATATATTGGTTTTTTACATAATTATCTTTGAAATTCATTGTTCTTGTTTGAATCCACTACTCTTTATGTAGCTAGTGTGAAATCCATTCATCTCGAAAGAAGATACAATTATGAAAAAGGAAACCATGCAAAGAAAGCAGTGGCGACAAAGAAAAAGGATGCAAATCCCTGTTGCACTCATTGCGAGAAAGAAGGGTATGATGAGGAGCATTGTTGGAAACAACATTCAGAATTGAAGCCAAAGAGGAATGGTGGAAAAAAGAAGTAGAAAACTGTTGCTACAATGCAAAATGACCTGGATTCTGATTCAGACGATGAGATGAAGGGCACAACTGTTGGGATTGCAGGTATTGTACCAATTGAACTGGGTTCTAATTTAGGCGATGAGATGAAGATAACAGTTTTTGAGATTGCAATTGATGGAACAATTAACTTGGGTTATGATTCATTCGATGACACAAAGATTGCGACAAGTGTCGTACCAAATATGAGAAGAGCTCCGAAGACTGCATGGCTCCAAGAAATTGAGGAGATCAAAGAGAGAATTAAAGCAGAAAATATTAAACTGAGAAGACTTCTACAAGAAGAAGAAGAGGAGAGGAAAATATTACAACTTTAGCTACAAGCCACAGAAGAGGCCTTGGAAAATTTGAATTGCAACGAAGGCTTAGTGAATCCATCATCACTAGCTTTGGAATCGACAACTAAGGTAGATAGTATCAATAATTCTTTAATTTCATTTTATCATTATGGTGATGATTTTGGTGCATCTGAAAATCACATCACATGAATTGGTTTAAATCTAATGAGGAATATGGGATATGAAGGCAAAGGCATAGGAGTTAATGGGCAAGGCATTGTGAATTCCATCCCTGTGGTGGAATTACCTTGATATGTAGGATTGGACTATGTCAAAAAGTAAGAGACAAGAGAGTCTTCAAGTGACAAGTTTAAGACAGTGAAATATGATGAAAGCACATCACCACCTTCCAGTGATAGTGAAAATTCCAAAGCAAGAGCTAAGGTAAGCTCTCCACACCAGAGCCACACCAAAAACAACCTTCCAAAGAAGAAGGTCAAGAAAGTCTAGAGGAAAAAAAAATGTAACCATTGCAGCAAGGGTGGGCATCAGAGATCCATATATTGGAAGATCCATCCAAAGCTATGCCCAAATAAGGATAGGAAGCATGTGAAAGAACCTGTGAAGGAACCAACCAATGAATCAGTTCAACAAGGAAGCCAACTATAGGAAGAAATCCCATTAGCCTGGTTAGGTAACAATATGGGTAGCCTTTTTAAGTAGTTTAGAATGGCCACTATTGTAAATCAGAAGTTGTGAAAATGATTGTAAAAGTGATGAAGTTTATAATGTCACTTGAATATGAAACACAATGATATTTTTTCCTTTAGTTGAATAGCAACGGGTATGGGTTTTGTTGTAAAACTTGACCATAAGTGTGTTATAAAATATTGGAAAGTATGGTATTGTTTGGGATCTTGCAAGTTGGACATGTATTGGTAGTTATAGATTTACATATTGATATAGGCTCTGAATTCATCATTCCAAGTTCCAAAGTACAAAGGCAAAGGAAGGGAAGGAGTTCTATCAGAGGTATTTGTTATGCAAATCAAGATTGCAGTATTGTTTATACTTTTGGAAGACCAAAAGTCCTTCAGTGAGGAGGAATGATCCAAGAGGATCCCTAAAGGCTCAAGTTTTGAATTCCTCAAATCTCAATAACGTTAGCACCAAGCTGTAGTGCTCATTTTTATGATTCCATTGGCATGCAAGACACTCAAACCCAAGCCCATATGACCAACTTATCGCAGTTTGAAGTTGACAGGGCAAGCAAGAAAGGGAGACCTACAACATGCTACATGGGACCCACAGGCTTACATGGAAACAAACTATTGGCCTACTAGTGATTGACATTTGTCACCAATTCATTGGTTCCTTGGGCCCTACAAAAGACAAAAAATATAATATTAAAATCCCATAAAAAACAAAAACAAAAACAAATAAATATAATAGTGGTTACTAATATAACCATATGCCAATGAGGTATGCATATTATGATTTAAATGTTTTTGAAATAGCATATGGTGGGTTAACATTATATAACCGCTTTTCTATAACCATTATATATATGGTTACACATATGGGTAATAAAAAGAATATTGTAACGACAACTAAAAAATTGATTTAAATATATAACAAAAAATGATTTACATATGGTTTGACAGGCATTTGTTTCATATTACAAAATAGAGGCACTCCAAATGACAACCAATGAACTACTGGATATTTTAAGCTTCGTCGACCACTACTACATAAACCCATTCTATTCATGCAACTGGGAGAGCATAGAGGCATGGTGGAACTTAGATGATGGAAGCTTGAGGTGTAGAACTAGGAGGGAACGTAGTATGAGAAGGAATACTCTATTGAAATATTAGAGTTAAATATTCCCTTATAGAATCTGCTAAGGAATCTTAAAGATCCCTTGAGGGGCCAAATTTGATAGTATCAAATTGGGGCCAAGTTTATACTCATTTTAACCAGAATTTAACAGGGATCACAATGGTACAGTCAATGTTTGCATCTGAATAACATATTTCATCGGTCATGGCATAAAATTTCATTTTTCATTAATCATTGGGCACGGAGTTTGAGAAAAAAATTCACCTTTCAGAAGTAGGTCATGTTTACAATCAAAAGTATCAAGAGGATAAGAAAAACCTACTAGTGTTGTGATTGTTGTGGTTTGAGTAGTTGAATTTCAAGTCACTCCCAGGATTGGATGTATAAAGATGTATTTTTCCATGTACTTGCCTTTCTTTTAGGAGATGAATGAACCAACCTCTCCACTATTTAAATAGGCCCAGAGTTGTAGTCCACATTAGATGAACTTTGTTGTCAAAATTTTGTGTGCATTGTCTTTAAGGTCAACTTTATGTTTCCTCTTATTTATGTATTTGCACATATGGTTTTTACATTCTCTTTCATGCAATTATGCTAACATTGACCAAATAAAATATATTGGATAATTGCAACATTAGAGGAATGTTGAATCATCATTTTAGCCTTAGATAAGACCAAAATAGTGCAAATAAATCCATATATGATAAACCTTCATCCTATTGCAAACATCTTGAAATGGTGTCACAAAAAGGGCCTTGATCGAACTTCAAGAAGACTCCAAACACCCCTTTTGGAGTGAGCTCTAACATAGTCCTTTGATGCCAACTTGAACAAGTTGAGACTTACTTCAAATGAGATCTCATAATTTTTTATTTGATCAAGAGTCTTAGGTCTAGCACAATTCAAAAATGGTCACGAAGAGTTTTCCAAGGAATGCTTCAAAATCATCTTGAATCAACTTCTATAAGCTTCATATCTAAGCCTTTTAAAGGCTATGATAGTGCTGAAAAGACTTAGAGAATCTTCCTTAGAAGGTCCAAGAGATGGCCTTAAAATAGCCTCATAAATAATACGAAAATTCATGTCACAAAAATCCCTTAAACCAACCTTTGAATCAACCACGTAACTGATCTAGTCAACCACCAAAGATTGCTCTAAACAAGTTTAAAACTTAAAAAAAACATATATTTAAAGGATGTAATAGGCATTCTTCTAAATATTATGATATGTCTAAGTTTTATGCCTTTGGGGAGACCTTCAATTTTCCACATAAACCCTTCCAAAAACCACATGTTTGGTTGCCACTCTATTTGTCATGGGAATGTTTCATCTTCTGCCTCAGATTTGTATTACATCATTATTCAAATAGTTGTTTAAAGACCCTTTTTATCAGATCTTATCCTTCTTTCTATGGCTGGCCCAATTCATATGTCAATTATTCCTTTTAATTTATCATACTTTAATATCCAAGGTTTGTCTTTTAAAATTAAAAAGTAATTGGATAAAATTTTGTCTATGCTAAGACGACTTGGGATATACCAAAAGATTCCTTAGAACCAATGAAGATAATTCTTGATTTCTACCTTTTATGTTTTCCCAAAATTTCGTTAAAGGAACAACTTTTTCCCTACTAAAAGTCTTCAACACACATTCCTCAAAATGTGCCTTCAAAGGATGTTACAAACAATTAGAGATATATTCCTAGACATGTTATTTAACGAAGATAATTATCTCTCAATTCTTCCTCAAAACACTTCATATTATATATGTAATAAGGGAAAAGACCTAACCTCAAAAGTTGTGAACAACAAGCCTTAAAAGGATCCTTAGAGGGGTAGGAAATAGCAGTAGGAAAATGGAAAAGGAAATAAGAGTAAGTGGTCCATACATGAAAAAAATATAATAAGATGTTTTTCTTTTTCTTCCTATGATTTTCCCTAGCAAACCTTGCCTCAAAAATCCCTAATATAGTTGTGAAGGAAGGCCATAAATTCTATCACTTTAAACCCATGAATACCCTCAGACAATGAGCTGTACCTAGCAAAGAATCCACCCAAAGAATAAATTTAGAATTCAGCCTTAGATTAGGCCAAACTATGCCACAAAGATGCATATAACAATTGTAGGGAGGTTGAGATACAGAGCTCAAATAGACTTCAAAACAACCCTTCAAATCCCGTAGAGAAGTCACAAAAAGGGGTCGAAGTAGTCTCAAATGATTTGTCTGAGAGGGTCAAAAGTGCCATAAAAATGAGCCTTTGAATGGGACACAAAGGGGGCCGAAATTCAGCCGTAGTCACAGGTCTAAGTGTGCCACAGAAAACCTCTAACAAGTTTGAAGATGCCTCAATAAAGGTGTAGGATCAAGACTCAGGAAGAGATGCAAAATAAGCCTCATAGTATAACTCAGATATGTTCTCAAACATTAGCGAAAAGTTCCTCAAATTCAATCTTTGTCTCAATGAATAGCCACAATAGAAAGAACAAAATAAGAAACAACCCTTGAAAATTCTCGGCCTTCTCCTTATTCCATATTCTACTCAAGCCTTGGAATGGAGGGAGAATACTTCAAATCAAAAAGTAAGATTCATACTTTTTGAGTGGAACAAGCCCAGGTCTTATTTATATTAGACAAATATGCTTCTAGAGGGGAGTCAACATGTTCAAAAGAAGGGAACACCTAACCTTAACACATATATGAAATTTGAATTTTCAAATTAACAAATTATGGAACCAATTTTTAATTTCCCTTTGAGGCCGACTTAATGATCATAAAGGAGGGTTGTCTTTACTAGCACAAAGGATATAGAAACTATAAAAAATATTTTTAATATTAATGCCTTCTTTTACCAATAAACAAACCCAACTTGACTAATCATTAAATTGTCTTCCACCATTCCAATTAGGGACCTGTTGACGGGCCGAAATTCTCTGCCAACTGTAAAGGGGATCTCCCTGATGGAGGATCCCAACTACACCCTGCACCATTTGATTTAGGGATCCCTTTTGGTATGTAGGCCTAGTTCTCACTTTGGTGATTTGAGCTCACTTCGAACAGAGGTGGGATACAGAATTAATTGAATGCATGAACTCTAATAAATACAAGGAAATAACCGACACAAGTTTATAACATGAACACCATGAATAGTAAGATTATAAATAACATAAACCTTACATAAAGTAATTGTTCGTAGACTTCAGATAAGGTTCATGTCTATATAAGGAAGTTCTTAACAACTATAAAATAGTTCATAGTAATCAAGCATCTATAAGCATAATAAATCACACAGTCTACAACAAGATTACGCCAATATCAACAAAACAATTCACCAATAGAAGCATAGAGTTAGTAAGTCGTATACCATCCATGCGTAGCGAAATAAAGCTTGTAGCACAAGACAACAAATGAATAGATTGTGTATCAAATAAACCTTAGGAACATCTAATCCATTAAGAAAGTAATACCCATGGAACCACAAAACAAAATATTTTTGTAATCCAATAGTCCAAAATAACAATTACTCCATGCATATATGATAAGAGCATAAGCTCTCTCAAAAAAATATTGTCCCAAAACAAGTCCTGAGCTAAAATTCTTGCCTAATGTGTCATGAGGGTGTATTTATAAAATGAGGGTGACCTTTGGCCTACCCTTGACCTTTGGGTTTCCTCATGACCTTTCAACTACCTGGTGACCTTTAGACTTCCTTATGAATCTTTACATTAAAAAATTGTCCTATCCTATCCTAATTTGCCAAAACCACAAAATAAGCCAACATCTAATCTATCAAATTAACAATAGAAAATTCAGGAATGTCTGGGTGGAGTTGCTCCATTAGGTAAGTGCACCACAACTTGTATTCGACTGCATTGCGGGTGATATGTTGTTGTTCTTCGTCATGTTTGTGCAGACATTCGAGGGCATATAGTATGAGAGTGGTGTGTTTGGCATTCACCTCATTGCCCAAAGTTACCAGTTTCATATACATCCTTACTGATTTTTTTAGTGTCAGTCTTTGTAGCCTTCCTCCAGTGATCAAACATGCTCTTACAAAGTGATTTTAAGGTGTCAAGGTCAAATTTTGTCATTTCAGTGAGTCTTCAAGCAAAATTTGGTCATTAGGCATTAGGTCTAGGGTTTGATTTTACTCCTTTCAAAGTTGTCCAAATGTCAGTATGTGTCACCATTCAGCTGAGTATACCATCATTCAAAGGGTTGTCATCATCAAGTCAAGTTCCACTGGGTCATTTTACACCTTGTTCATGCTTCAGTTGCACCTAGGTAAAGTTCATTTCCCTCTCCTAGGGTTTTGAAGGCAATCTCTCTTGGATGGTCAAATCATTAGCAAAACTTGTATCCTGATGTTCATACACCTTCCCCTATCCTTAATGTACCTTATTAAACACTTCCCATCACTGAGATCCACCAAATTCCTCATTTTCGCACAAACCCTAGTTTCTTGCTACAACTTGGCAATTTTCTAGGCTAGGCCTATGTTTTCCCCTTTTGGACCCCTTCCCCTCACTCAATATTTGAAATTCCACTTTCCCCTACTTCCTAACATCCCTTCCTATTTCCCAAAATTTTCTCAAGAATTTAGAAGCTCCTTATCCCCTTCATTTCGCTTCATTTCAACAAGTCCCCTGTTCCACACATCGAGATAGGTTTTACTCCAATGAATTTTGGAAAATGGAGAGCGGTTTCTGTCCAAAATAGGCCAAGGAAGAAAACCTCCTTCCTTTTTTACACAGGTGCCATGGTTTTAGAGAAATGTCAAACATACTGTTGCCTCGGGAGAATTGATGCACCTCTGAAGTCACCTTGTGAAAATACAATTTTCTCCTCTCTTGGTTGGCCAAATGACTTTTTTGATGAGTCAAATGATAACTAGATACAAATATCTTTCCAATAAGCTATCCGAAGCTCAATTTGGAGCTGAGGAAGACCTTCAAAAGTTGACTGCAACAACACTCTACCTTTAGGGAGCCCCATTTGGCACATTTTGACCAGTCTTGGGAGATTTGATTTTTGACAGGTCAAATGAACTCCAAATTGCAAAATTCTAGTTGGGATGGAAATTAGACTCAAATACCTTTCCAACGAGCTATCTCACACCAAATGTGGACACCTAGAAGGCCTCCAAAAGTCTCCTGCAACAAGTGCTACGCACTAGCTGGTGGTGCGACGCATTGGGCAGGTGGCATGGTGCATAGGGAAGGCACGGCGCATTGGGCTGCATTTCTCAGTACAAAAATACACCGGCGCAGCGCATAGGGAAGGCATAACACATTGGGCTTGAGGTGTGGCCCATAGAGCTTCCAAGCCCAATTTTCTCAAAAACTTCATCAAATTGCCCAAAAACGCATGGATCGGTCTTGTGACAAGTAGGTAGAGCCTCCATCATTGATTTTATCCCATGTTGGTGTTTTTTTTATGGTGCTTGTGGCATGGTGAGTGTTCAAAGGGAAGAAAAACCTATTATGACATATTGCTACTACCAATTGATTTTGATGATGATGCACATATGGAGCATGATGGATGCTAGGTTATTATGACTTTACTGTAGGATGTTCATTGATGGGATGCAGATGGCCAAGGTGGTGAGTGGCAATGTACTAGCATAAGATGATGTTAGTACCTCTATTTGTTGCTGCTACATTTTGAGAGCTTATGTCATAGGTCGTGGAGGCCTTGCACTTGATGGATATGCCATGTATTACATTTTTATTGTTGTTGCCACATGGAGCATATGTTGATGCTCATGGTTTCCATGTACTCATGAAATTTCATGTTTTTGGCATGTATTGATGAAAGTACATTTATGTGCATGTGTAAAATCCATGTACTATCATTGTTTCATGTTTTGCAAGGGATATTGCTACTAGGGTTTTATATTGACTGTTTGCCTCCAAACATCTCCTCACCTCATCACTTCCTCATTCCATATTTCCCTATTCTCCAAAATCATACCCCCTAAATTCACTAATCCCATACCCCCAATTCCTATTTCCAAAAATCCCAAACCCTAGTTCATATACAAAACACCTAAGTCATTCCCTAATTTCCCATCTCATTTGTAAAATCCATAAACCCTAAACAATCAAGTGTCTATCCCATTGTCTCCACATTTGACGAATCAGAAGTTTTAAAAGGGCAAATTTCACTTGGTTATAGTCCTTTGTTCCCGCTGTCCTATTTCTCCCACAATCTTTTCCCTTTGGCACACATTTGGCACATAGTTGGAAATTGGAGATAAAGACACCAAGTTATTATTTCTCATTTTCAACAAACCAAACATACACTTGACATACACCTTGCAACACCATGGATATGGACACCGACATATCATATGAACAAGACAGTGATTTCCACCACTGAAACTGCATGCACTAGGAGGACACTAAAACATTGAAAAAGGGAAGATAGACTCTGAATCTTCGCTGAAGCCTCTTTAGCTGAGCATGATACTTGATGAGGCACCTTCAGTCCAAATTTCAAGGAATTTGAAGAAAATTTTGTCATTTTTTATTTTTTTGGTCATAAAACAGAGTTTTCTGCCCAACTCGTAGTGCTACTTGGTGCGGGATTATGATTGGGACATATTCTAGAGGAAAAAATTAAATTTTTGGGTTTTTTATGATAAATTATGCATGCTTAGGAATGGCCGAGAGATTTCATCAAGTTCTGGGTGGCCTAAAGGGTCAAAAACACTTTGAAAATGGCCTTTCTATCACTTTTTCCACACACAGGAAGCAATCTTGGGAGATTGGATATTTGGAGGGCCAAATAGACACCATATCTCGACATTCCACTTGGTTTGGAAATTAAACAGGCGGGGCTTTCCAACGAGCTATCATGAGCTCAATTTCGACTTCGGTAAGTGCCTCAAAATTAGCTCTAAAGTGGCGCGACGCATAGAGAATTTGGGCGCGGTGCATAGAGAAATTTGGCCTCATTTTCACTTTTCAGCTCATAAATTTGCCCAGTTTTGACTAGTTTTACTTTTTGATGTAACTATTGATCTATCATGATGTAATTTGATGACCATGATGTAATATTGGCACATTTTTACTTGTTCTAGAGGATTCATTCACTAAAAAGTGAAAATTAAATGAATGAATGAGTTTCCTAGCATATAGAGGCAAGTTGTTTGATTGCCTAGATTTCAGCTCCTTGTTTAGAATTGGTTCAAACAACTCCTAGAATGATGAGCTCGACCCCTAGAGGCAAGGGAATGGGTTTGGCTTGTCTATGTTACGTAATTTCTAATTCATTTTCATGGTTGGACACTTGGGATTGCTTGACACATCATTGTACATTTTATCTCTGCATTTTTGGCAAAGGAAAGACCAGGGTTTTGGAGCACTTGTTGGGATCCATGTGGATTTGTGTTTTGATGGTGTTTTTATATATGTAATTGTAAGTTCACTGATGTTTATGTGTATCATTTTCCCTTCTCTTTTCTTCTAAAATTAAACAAATGAGTGATTAAGGTAGAATCCATTGGACTCCTATGCTCTACCTTGAAATTTTGTTTCATTTTACATGTTTTCATCTATTTGAGGAGGACTCTTGAAACTCTCTTGCCCTCCTTAGGTCCTCACTGGTTGATCCTTCCATTCATTCAATCTAAAGCATCAAAACGATTTCCTTCCTTGCCCCAATCAGAACTCTGCAAAAAACTAGGCCTCATCCCCGAACCCATATTTGCCTTTCCCATTTCCCAACTCAAGACCCCCATAAAATCAAATCAAATCCTTGCACTTCATATCTAACCTAATATTAGTTGTTAAATCAGTCATCTCAAGCCCCATATGATTATCTTTTGCTGAGAATGACCCGGAGAGAGCCCTCTCCTGTCCTCGTAGGGCTAGCTACGAGGCTGTGCGTGGTTTGATGTAGACCTAGAAGCTTACCTTTTCAGCCTGAGGTAAATCTAGGCTGTATCAGGTTCAACCACATAGTGTGTGATATTCTCCTTTGTAACAGGTGGGTCATCTGTGCGGGCGATATGTCTATATCTGTCAATGAATTCCTAAACTTATTATGAGAGATCTTCCTATTTTCTCACATGCCCGACTTGAAAAGGTGTCTATATGATGCCAACGCTCTATCTACATCTTTGGATAGTTTTTCCCTTGACTGGATCTTGATGCATAGCTGGACTTTGGCATTTTTCATGGTGATCCAATCCTTCTTTAGGACTACCATCGGTTCCCCCGGATACATGACGGACCACTCGTGTAGAGTATCTAGAGAGGTAACGACTTCCTTTAGCATAACAACCCTCTCTTTTCTATGGGTTTGTATGTCCAAGATCGGTGTCACCGTGTGATGTAGTTTTGACAACTCTTCATAGACCATCTCCATGGATTCATTTAGCATCTCAACCTCATACTTTATTACTTCTTGGAGTTCCATTTTACTGGAATGTACTAAGTGGAGGGTTTTATTCTCTTCCTCTACTCTGTTTCTATCTTGCTCTTCCTTAGCAACCTTTAGCTTTGATGCGTAAAGCTTCTCTTGGAGCTCCGTGATTTGTTTGCTTATCCTAGCCACATTATGTTCAGTTGCAATCATGAATGTAGTTCCATTAGAGGTGATCATTTCAGGATTAACTATGGTGTCAGGAACAATCTCTTTTGCTTTGGTGACCGATAAGGGTTTTGCAAAGTTTCTAGCATAAAATTTCCTCCTCTCCTGCTTGATTTTGAGGTTAACTTGGTCAAAGGTGAGCTTGGTGAGGTCGAGTTCCTCTTCTTCTTCTTCTTCTTAAGGGAATCAAAATTCTCTCAAGGGAAGATGTACTCTAGTGATGGGAGTAGAAAGATGAACATCTAATGGAGCTAGTTTGACCTGTTCTATGTGCCACTCAACTATATTACTAGTTTCTCCATACTCTGTCTTTCTCCTTTCCTCTTCTTCTCTTTTCCCTTGTTCCTCCTCTAACCGCTTATTCTATTTCTCAGCTTGATCCTATTTCTTCTTGAGCTCCTCGATCTTCTTGAGCTTTTATTCTTGTTCCTTTAGTTCTTGTTCTCATTTCTTCTTCTCTTCTTATTTGCTAGCTATCTTCTCTTCTCGTTGTTTTTCCCCCAGCTGCCTCCTCCTTTCTACATCTTCTTTAGCTCTATATTCTTCCTATTGCTTCTCCTCTAGCTACTTCTTCCTATTGCCTCTTATTTTCAATTTTCACCTGGTCACCTGAATCTTATGATTTCTTTAGATATTCCTCCCTTTTCTTCCCGAGCTCTTATTTCTTCTTTTCAAGGGTTGCGTTCCTTTGTTCCAACGTGTCATCATCTTCCCCCTTTTCTGGTTCACTTGGTACATCTTCCACTTATTTCTCCTTCTGCTTCTTGAGTTTACCAATGGCCTTCTGTTTCTCTTGTTTCTTCTTCTTCAAGGTGTATGACCTCTCTCGCAAACTAACATTCTCCTGGAAGTGTTCGAGGAGCTCCTCGTCTCTCGCCTGTTGCTCACCAGGGCTGAGTTCCCTGGTGGAATTATACCAGTTCTTGACTCCATCTTCATGATCCTGTTTGGAATGATAAGATGACTAGTTAAAATTATCTCTCTTGCAATGAGAAACTACAACCTTCTCAAGGTCATATGTGCAATAGTTCAATGTTAAAAATTGACTCCCCTTTAAAGCTTCAGCCTCTACCTCCAATTTATTGAAGTTTTATACCACATAGTCTCAGATGACAAAAGGTAAAGATGGCCATGGTTTCTTCTTCCCATTTCTTAGGAATTTTGATAAACCCTGCATCATCTGCTAACATACTTCCCTCAAGAGCACTTTACCTGTGGTGAACCTAGGAAAAGCATGCGGGGCTTTATAGGAACCAAAAAATCTAATAAATCTTCCTTGCTAGATCAGGAACCAATGTTCCACCTTGACAGTGGGTTCCATGACCCTCTTCGACATACAAGGCAGTTCTTCTCCGAACAATCACTGATATAATGGGGCAATAAAAGACTCGAAAATAAAATCAATCATACCCTTATAACCAATGTCCCAAAAGATATTGTAATGATGGTGTACTGGGCTAGCTACCAACTTACCCCAATTTTAGTTTCAAATGTTGAACTGGAACCTTACACAAACTATGTCTAGAAGATATGAGGCCACAAAGAATTCTGGTGGCTGATTTGGCTCTGGCTAATTTATTGCAATTATGTTCATCCTCAGGGCTGACACGAGAATGTTGGCCCAGTTAAAAATGGTTCCATGTGTGGCGACAACGTACATGATAGAAACCCATGTATCGTGGAACACATCATAGTCTACTCTCCCATACAAGTGGTTCTTCATGGCGAAGATCAGTTGATAGAACTTTATGAGCCCATCTATCTTATATGTTTGGTCTGTCCTAACCCATAACTTGGATGGGTCTTACCACCATTCCCTAAGGATGTCGTTGGTAGGAGTCGCGAAGCTAGAGAGCCACCATGTGTTGAAAGTTTCTTGTTTCATAGGGAGCCTGTAGTAATAGAAATGTCTGTAGAGGAGACTGTTGCTAGCGATGGACTAGTATGGTCCCTTACTGTCCATGAATCTATGTCTATGCTTTGAATGATCCAGTCAATTGTTTTAGCGCATGGGAAAATTGGAGGGTGTGATGCTATCTTGTGGAGCTTGGACCTCTTGATGTTTAGGTACACAGGGAAGTCCTCCTAGGTCTCTAGTATGTCTCACTTGGTGAACTCCTCATAAATGTCATACTAGGAAAGTCTCATGATTTTATTAATGTTGCAGGTTGTATCTCCGTAGATAGGGGGTTGCTCGTACTAATGGAGTTCCTCTAAACTACTCCGAGAGCTCTTACGGGAAGACTTCGTAGTAGGAGGTGCCATCTCATCTTTGAAAGAAGAGATGAAGATTCAGTCAAGATCCAAATCACCTAGAATATTGAATAAACAATCCCACGATGAGAGAGACATCATGAGAAATAAAAAGAGTCCTAAAAACAAGCAACTTTTAGAGGTTGGGAGAGGGATTTTTGGCAAGTTGCAGGCTAGAAAGAGGTTGCAGGAGTCGCACAGAGTAGGATGCAATCTAGCAATTGGGTAGGTCAAGCCTAAGGGTGCAAGTCGCAGGTCACAATGGTCATAGAGGTCACAGGTGGCAAGGTCATAGGGGTCGCGGGTTGCACAATTCGCATAAATTTTCCTATCACGGCCTTGGGCCATGCGACCTGTGTTTTGGGTGATTCGAGGAGATGAATGTGGTTTTCAAGGGGTCTCTGGAACTCCTCAGGGGAAAATGGCTCGACTTGCGAGGGAAGAAGGTTAGTTTAGGGTTAGAAATGGGCATGAGAAAAGTGAGGGAGGCTCATGAAGCTAAATAGGAATTTAGTAAATACTTATGGTGGAAATGGGGTTAAATTATGGACAAAAACCCCGAGGTTGGGAATTTGCAGGGTTGAGGCTGAGGAGGATGATGCCTAGAATGAGAAAATTATTGCTAGAGAATTGGAAAGGTCACCTACCCGTAGAAGTCATGCGTGTCATCTAGTCACTGAGCATCCCTACCTTTCGTGCGACCAAAGCAGCTTTACAAATGAGCAGTTTGAGGTTGTTATATATAATTTTAGTCACACGTGTGGGGGGGTTGCATAGGTTGCAAAGTCTGATTTAGGGAATTGTATGACCTTTTCGACCTATGCGACTATGCGAACCCAAGGTCACTAGGTCGCATGGGTCGTATAGGTCACATGGATGGGCGATTGGGCCTTTGCGATCTATTTGACCCAACGAATTTGTGGTCACATAGGTCGTGAAGATCATGCATCTTACTAGCTAAACCATGTGACCTATGTGTATCCACTATCTGACAAGGTCGCATGGGTCGTATGAGTTGTAAAAGAAGAAAAGGTCGCATCATGGTGCTGCAACTGGATGAATTAAACTTGGTTAAGGACTTGGCTTGGCTAGTGAGGATGAGACTTAGGTTTTTTATGACTTTTCTGGTTTTCCAAGATTTTGAGTAGGCTCTAAGGATGGGTGGAAACTCTTGAAAAGGTAAAGGGGCTCTAAACTTTTTAAGAGTTGAAAATTTTGGAGGGGTTGTTGTAGCAACTACAAGCGATTCACTGGTAGGACTCCAGGATCTCGAGATGTCTCATGGCCTGGCTTAAGGTAGACCTAAAAGAGTGATGTTTCGTAGAGTTGTGGGTCTCGCTGATGATTTCGAGTCTATGCTTAACATTGGTCAGCTATCCCTAGTTGCCAAAAACTTGGCCTTAAACACACAAAAAATGATATCAATTCCTATTGATTTGGGGCGGGGAAGGGAATCTAAAGTAATGATATGAGATTTAGGGATTTTCAGTATAATTGTTACAATACTATGTTGTTTCTTTGCTGCCAGTGAGCCTAGACAATACCCCAGCAGATTCACTACTTAGAAATTGCAAATGTTTCTCCACTACCAGTGAGCCTATAAAGTACCCCGATGAAGTCCTTGCTTCACCTCTTTACGCAGGAAGCCTTTCTCAGTCCTTTAACCCTTATTAGTTAATTTATGTGCTCATTGGAACTTATTCATCTATGCTTATTTGCACCTATTCAGGTGGCTATGTAAGCCTCGATCGACCAGGGAACCTAACTTAATTGACTTGCGAAGGGGTTGTTTCTAGTTTTTTCAGAAACCTTATGGTTTTCCAGAAATTTTTATAAACCCAAAGAGTTTTCTTCAGCTTCCCCCACCCACGACCCAACGGGTGAGCTATAACATTGCACAATTTAGGCCGAGTTAGTAGCAGGGATAGACCTACAAAAGATAGGGGGCAGTGGATGATATCGAGTTCCCCACTACAGTATGTTTCAATACTTTGTTTTGGTCATGTCTTAAGGTTTGGTCAAAAGGTTGTTCCATAATGCGACCATCTGAGCCAGAGTGTAGGGCCACTTCAACCTCGACCCGACATCCCAAACCTTTTTTTCATGGTGAAACAAAAATCAAAACAAAACTTAAAAGACAAACTAACGGGAAGAAATAACAAAAGGGAACTATAATAGAAGGTGTGTTAGCAGCCTCGAGAGCTGCTAAGTGAAGTAGAATTTGAGATCTTGGTCATTCACAAGAAGGAGTTCAATCTACCCTCCCAAAGGTTGCAACTTATAGGTATGTTGGGCAATTTTCTCTTTGACTTAGAAAGGACCAATCCATTAGCCTTGGAACTTGGAATGTTTTCCCTTATCCTCATGGGCCCTATCCCACTTAAGAACTAGGTCTCCTACACAAAATTCATCAGTTCCTATGGATTTCTTGTCAAACCACCTCTTAATTCGGTTTTCGTGAACAAAAAAAATTCTCCCTAGTCTTTTATCTCTCCTCTTCCAATCTAAGGAGTTTTCGATGTGGTTTTGAATGTCAGGGAAAGGGGAGCCTTGTGATTCTTGTGACAATTAAAGGGCAGAAAGTTAGAGTTTTGGTGGCAGGATGGCTTCTTTTGCATAAACTAAAAAGTAGGGGGATGTCCCGAGGGATGATTTGGGTGTGACTTGGTTGGCCCATAAGGCATTGTTAAGGGCATTGTGCCAATTTCTTTGGTGTGATAGCAAGGTTTTCGCGAGGATGCGGATGAGGTTTTTATTGGTAGATTCTACTAGGCCATTCCCCTAAGGATAATAGCTGGATGAATGTTTTAAAACAATGTTGTTTTCCAAAGAAATATCATACAACCTTAAATATGAAACTTATGTAGCATTATCAAACATAAGTGAGGTTGGGATACTGAACCTAGCCATGATATATTGATTGAAAAAAGATATTACCTCATCACCTTTGACTTTCCGTAATGAAATTACTTCGACCCACTTGGTGAAATAGTTAGTGGGAATGCATATATACTTGTGCTGCTCTGATGAATTTGGCACGATCTCCCTAATGACATCAAACCCTAATTATTGGAAAGGCTCTTCTATCGTTATGGGATGGAGAGTGGTAGATGACCAAGCCTACCTTCCTGCATGATTCTGATAGATGGGGCACTTCTGAGCATAATAATGCATGCCCTTGAAGAGTGTGGGCTAGTAGAACCCTACTTTCATAATCTTGTGGGCAGTGGTGTCAAAAGCATAGTGGCCCCCTATTGGTCTGTCGTGCAACTCTTTCAATACCTGCTAAGCTTCATCATATTCCAAGTATCTCAGTAGCACGCCAAGGTGCTGTTTTTGAAATAGGTTACCTTGAACCATTTGATATGAAGTAGCTTTGAACCTTATTTCCTCTTCTTCTTTGCAGACAAGGTAGGTGGTAGGGTCCCTTTCCCTAGGTATTTATTTAGGTTAGAGTACCATGACGAGGGGTCATGGGAGATAAGTAGTTCATTCTGGTATATTTCAATCTCACGCTCCCAACCTTCTACCTCCCCACCTCGTTAGTCTGCAGCTTCAGTGGTTAGTTTGCATAGCTCGTTCCCTTTCACTATGTGCAAGGGTTTGAACTCCAAATCATATTCATGGAGGGAAGTCATCCAGTTGGTTCTCCTCTCGCCCAAATCTTTTTGGATGAAGAGTGACCTAACGAAGCAAGGTGCAGAACCATCACTGTGATGTGGTTCTTGAGAACGTACAGTCTGAAATGTTTCACTACTTTGTAGACTGCATATGCTTGCTTATCTATGTTGGGGTAATTGAGTTTTGTGCCTTGCAATCCTGCACTCATGAAAGATATAAGACATTCATCATTATTGCTATCCTTTTGCTCGAGGATTACAACTAAGGACGAATTTGAGCCAAAAGTGTATATGATGAAATCCCTGCTAAAGTCTCGGATGAAGTGGGAAGGGGCCTCAGTGATAGCTTTATTGATGCGACCGAAAGCCTCCTTTTCTTCATGGTTCCAATTGAAAATTGAATTTTTCTTGATCATGTTCTCCAATGGCTTGACAATTTGGGAAAAATTTGAAATGAATTTGCAAAGGAAATTTATTTTACCAAGGAAAGATTGTATACCTTTTTCGTTGCTCGGAGAGGGAATATGTGCTATAGGTTTCATGTGGCCAGGATAAATAGTTATTCTATCTTTGGTGATGATATTTCCAAGGAGATTTCCATCAGAGACTGCAAATATGATTTTCTTGGTGTTAAGAGAAATCCCATATTTTCGGCACCGTTTGAAAATCCACTTTAGATGGTGGAGGTGGTCGAAACGTTTTTTTGAAAAGACAGTAATATCATCAAGGTAAACCATGACAATTTGCCCCATTAAATCCCTGAAAGCGATGTCCATTTATCTCTAGAATGTTTCCTTGACATTAATATGTCCAAAAGGCATGCGACAGAATGTGAAGATTATGCACTTCATCCCAAAGGTTGTTTTAATTCGGTTTGGGTCGGCTACTAGGAACTGATTGTAGTTGGAGAAACCCTCAAGAAAGGAAAATATTTCCAACCCCAAGATAGTTTGGAGTATCTGTTCTATGGAGGGAATTAGGTAATTTTCTTTGTCTGATGCCTGGTTGAGGTTTCAGAAATCAATGCATAAATAGATCTCTCTAGAATTTTTTTTTATTGGGGCAAGGTTCGAAACCCACATAGAATATCTGACCTTAAAAATAATGCATCCATCTAAAAAATTCTTGAGTTCCTTTTGAACGAGGGGTTCCAATGTGGGATGCACTTTCCTCAACTTCTGTTGAAATGGTTTGACCCCTTCTTTCATAGGAATGACATGATGGATGATCTGTGTATCATAAGTCTTTAGGTCATCATATGTCCAAGCGAAAATGTCGTGGTACCACTTAAATAGGATTATGAGAGCTTGTCTTTCCTCAGAGGAGCATCCCAATCCTATGTTGATGAATTTGGAGTCCAACTCAGTTCTAAGGTTGATTTGTTCATGCAAAAGGGTGGAACTTTGTGTCTTCGTATTTGGCAGGTCCCAGAAGTGGTTCTATAGATCAAATAGTTTTTCTAACATGACCACTCCTTTAGGTATGGGGTTTCCCTTACATGACTCTACATCTTCCTGCAAGGACCTTTCATGTTATTCCTCCTCAATGGCCACGTATTTAAAAACTTCCACATTCTTCATGAACTCCAGTATCTGTTGGTAATCATTGAAAATGTGTTAGTTATATTATTAGGAATGACCAGTTTATTAAAAATTAAATTGAAAAACCATCCCTAAGGGGTGTAAATATGGTTGTTGCTTTTTCCAAACTATCAACAACGACATTATTGAATCTAGGAACAAAAGTAATGTTAAAATATTTAATAGAACTGATCAGGTGCCACACCTCTTGCTAGTAATTCTTTAGGTGTGGTGACAAAAAATGAATTGTCTTTTGTACATGTCTTGTAATGATTTCATAGTCACCGATTACCTTCACACACTCAACTTTCAGATCTAAAAATTTCTTGAGGTTGAGGATCAATGCCTCGTACTCTACAATGTTTTTGGTGCGTTGGAACTCCAACGTACGAGAAATCAAAATTCTGATCCTTTTTGGATCCATGAGGATGCAAACTGTTTCGTCCCCATTGTGAGTCTTGGACCCATCATAATATAGCATCGAAATTTCGTCATTGAGAACAGGCAGACCTAGAGTATGCAAACATAGAGTTCAAATTTCATTTTCATTGGTCAGGGTGTGCGATGGGAGATCTAGCTAAGTACTAGGGGGAATGATGAAAATTTGGATTGGTAACAACCCATCAATGTCTCGAGAAAGCACACCCTTAACTCTTCTTGAGAAAAGTTGATCAGTTCATTGGAGCCTTCGAGATCAATGATGGTGTGTTTCATGCAAGGCTCATTGTTGACTAATTTAATTATTATTTAATTTATAGGGAAACCATAAGTGAGACCAGTTTGTGGGAAAGTAGCCTTGGAGTTTATAGGACCAATCCCTACTAAGGAATAACCCATAGGCTTCTGGGATGTCAACCACAATTATGTCGATGCACTGATGCACTTGAGAATCAGAGGAAAATCTAATTATCACATTATTCAACTCACCGATGGCAAGGACTTGGGACCTATCCAGTTGAATCATCTTCGCATCTATTTTCTCGAGCTGGATTTTTAGTTTCTTGCATATCGACTAGGGCATGATGTTGGTTGGCATACCAAATTCGACAAGGCAATTGTGCACATTATATTTAAATATTTTGAAGCTCAAAAGGAAATGGGGACTTGAACCTCTTGAGTTTGCGTTTGTGGAATTTACAATGTCTTGAAGGTCAATTAAACTTGAGATCAGCCTGAGGAGTTACTATTGGCTGATGAGGAAGGCTTCAAGGTTGTGGAAGAGGAGGCAAAAGTTTTGACGATCATCTCAAGCTGGCTGTTCAACTTGGCAAACTCATACAATGAGATGTTGGCTTGCATCTTATTCATCTCCTCAATGATATTTTACTCCGATTCCATGGATGAAGTGTTTTCTGAAGAGGTTTGTAGGGACAAGGTGGTTTTAGCTATATCGACTTTGGTCAATCCCTTGGGTATAGAGGTGTCTCCTTTGCTACCCCTCTGGGGACCCTTGGGGATTTCTCCAGGGCCCCCCTTAGCGGACGGGGTGGATGGATGGCTAGTGTTGTTGGGTGGAAGGATCCTTCTTAACAGATCCCTTTTATTTTCTTCTAGTGTGGATTACGACACAGGCCCCTTACTCCAGAGGCTATAATTTTTACGACACAGGCCCCTTACTCCTAAGGTTGTAATTTTTTGGAGGCTTCATTGGAGGGGTGTCTCCTAAAATGGCTTCTCGAACAGTCAGGACCTCTCCTCCATGGATGAATTTGAACGATAGCATGATGGAAGGAGTATCATTATTGGGAGGCCTGGCTTCCTCTATTGGATAATTGGATTCCTCCTCACCCTCTCCCATGGCCTGATATTCCGAGAGCTAGGTTACTACAATAATAATTTTGTGAAGCCACTAATGGAAAGTATTTTTAGAATGAGAGGCCTAGTGGAAATCGCAGAAATTGTCCTTTCCTAATTCTTCCACATTAAAATTCGTATTGGATCCATGAGGTGATTTAGTGGGTGGATTTTTGAACTTCGAAAGAAAGGTTTGGCGGGTTTTCCTGCTAAGGAGGAATCACTAGTCTTCCTTTTCAATTCAGAAACCTCATTTATCAACTTCTTAAAGATTTGGCTAATCCTTCGAAATCAAAGGAATCCTTGTCTTTATCGACAAGCTTATTGGTTGAGGCTTGATTTTTCTTAGTGGATGGCTTAGTCTCATCTCATGAATTGTACTCGAGGGCACCTATAGACAACAAATCCTTCTCAACTTCGATAGTTGTTTCAATGTTCTCTACTAAGGTGAGTTTAGCCTCACGTTAACGGACACAACAATGTCCCATGAAAGGGATCTAGTGTAATAATCGATGGTGATGGAATCATTAAGAGACACGTCTGTTGGGAAATTATTCAAAATGGTAATGAATCATTGGCTGAAATATTTCACCTTCTCCTTCTTATGACACTTTAACGTACTGAGCTCGGTCAGGAGCATAGAAGGCATCTTATCTTCTGAAAACTTATCAAGGAAGGTTTTCCAAAATTCTTCCCATGTTTGAATCAGGCTACAAGTAGAGATCAATACTATGTAGTAGCTTTATTTTTTAAAGTGTGAGAGAAAAGGAGACAAGCCACGTCATCATGTTTCATTCTCATCATCTAGAAGGCTAAGTAGAAATTGTTGATGTGATCATCAGTTGAGGTTCCCTTCTCGGGGTCAAATTTAGGGAGGTGTTTCCTGGAATGGTGAGGCATGTCATGGAGTTGGCCTTGGATGTCTAATGGGGATTAAGAAATCTAGGCCAAAGACTGATTATGGTTGCATCTTGGTGGGGGAGAAAAAGGGAGGCGATTGGGATTCCCCTCTGACTCACTCACATGGCTGACCCTCCGCTAGTGTGGGGAGGGTTCCTGCCATTTCCCAGGGAACTTTGAGGTGTCCTAATTCCTAGATGTTTCTTGCATTCTTGAAGTTCCTTAGGTTCCCTGGGAATCTAAGAAGCCACTCATTATTGTATAAGTTAATGTGGTCGCTAATATTATCCCCAGTCCCTTGACACAGGGGCCCTTCAATATTCTCTCTCACAGGTTAGTTGTTCATAGGGGTACCTTCTGGGGGCACATGATTGTTTCCCTATGTTCCTCCTCATCGTGGTTGGTTATTTCCCCAAATGCTTGTACTTCTAGGATCTTCTCCTTCAGATGCCAAGGGAATTTCCAACCCCTCGATGGTGAACCTTTCAACGACATCTGCATAGTCATCGAGTGCTAGCCCGATTACTATGATATGGAATTAACCAAGACACCTTGACGCATGTGACGAGGCATGGAGGTGCACATGTTGGACAAGGAGTTAGTGGCAGGAATGCACTTTAAACCCCTGGTGAACTAACGAGTAATAGGGGGCATGGCCCTGAACTACTCATTTGTGACTTTACAGAGAGGAAGTTCTTGTCCTTCCAGTGCATCCGCAAATGGGGGAGGCTGGGAAACCCCTTTCCGGGGCTTCGAGAAAGGTGGAGCAAAATAGGGATGGTACGATATTTTAAGAGGGGTCAGGGGATGGGGTTGGTTACTAGCTTGATGGAAAGTTTCAGTGTGAGGGCATGTGTTGGCCTTGCCATCAGGCCCTCCTTCTAGCACTAAAATTTGTTGACTGGCCAAAAATTTGCACCAACAGTAAAGCAGATATCCTTGGTGTAGGATCCCAACTAGACCCTGAACCATTTGATTTAGGGATCCCGTATGGTATGTAGGCTGGATGCGGCTCAGGTGAGTTTAGCTCGCTTCAGACAAAGGTGGGATACAGACTCAATTGAATGCATGAACGTCAATAAATACAAGGAAATAACCGACACAAGTTTATAACATGAACACCATGAATAACAAGATTATAAATAACATAAACCTTACATAAAGTAACTATTAGCAGAATTCATATAAGATTCATGTCTATATAAGACAATTCTTAATAACTAAAAAATAGTCCATAGTAATCAAGCATCTATAAGCATAAGCGAGCACATAGTCTACAATAATATTATGCCAATATCAACGAAACAATTCACCAATAGAAGTATAGAGTTAGCAAGTCATATACCATCCATGCCAAGAAAAACAAATTTTGTAGCAGAAGACAACACATGAATAGATCGTGTAACAAAGAAATCTCAGGGACATCTGATCCATCGAGAAAATAATACCCATGGCACCACAGAATAAAATATTTGTGTAATACAATAGTGGAAAATAAAAATTACTCGCATATATCAGAAGATCATAAGTTCTCTCCAAACAATATTGTCCCAAAACAAGTCCTCGGCTAAAAGTCCCATCTAATGTGTCATGAGGGTGTATTTATAAAATGAGGGTGAACTTTGGCCTACCCATAACCTTTGGGTTTACTCGTGACCTTTCAACTACTTGGTGACCTTTAGACTTCCTTATGACTCTTTACATTCCAAAATTGCCCTATCCTATCCTAATTTTCCAAAATCACAAAATAAGCGAACATCTACTCTATCAACTTAGCAACAGAAAGTTCGGGAATGTCTAGGTGGAGTTTCTCCATTAGGTAAGTGCGCCAAAACTTGTATTTGGCTGCAATGGGGGTGATTTGTGGTTGTTCTTCATCATGTTTGTGCATCCATTTCAGGGCATCATGTATGAGAGTATTCTGCTTGGAATTCACCTGATTGTCCAAGGTTACTAGTTTTGTATACATCCTTACTGGTTCAACCACATAGTGTGTGATATTCTCCTTTGTAACAGGCAGGTCATCTGCATGGGCGGCTTGTATATATGTGTCGACGAATGCCTAAACTTCCTATGAGATATCTTCTTGTTTTCTCACATGCCCGACTTCTCTGATGGATGGGACTTCATGGACCTCAATCATTGATTCCATACCATTAAAAAGGTGTCTATATGAAGCCATCACTCTATCTACATCTTTGGATAGTTTGTCGTTTTACTGGATCTTGATGCATAGCTGGACTTTGGCATTTTTCATGGTGATCCAAACCTTCTTCAGGACTACTACAAGTTCCCCCAGATACTTAATGGACCACTTGTATATACTATCTAGAGTGGTAACGACTTTGTTTAGCATAGAAAACCTCTCTTTTGTATGGGTTTGTATGGCCAAGATCAATGCCACTCTGTGATGTGGTTTTGACATCTCTTCATAGACCATATCCATGAATTCACTGAGCGTCTTGACCTCATCTTTGATTGTTGCCTGGAGTTTTGTTGTACTACAATGTACTAAACAGAGGGTTGCATTCTCTTCCTATGCTCTCTTTGCGTCTTGCTCTGCCTTAGTAATCTTCTGCTCTGATGTGCAAATCCTGTCTTGGAGCTCCATGATTTGTTTGCTCATCCTAGCCACATTATGTTTATTTGCAGTCACAAATGTAGTTCCAAACAAGGTGATCATTTCAGGATTAACTGTGGTGTCAGGAACAATATTTTTAGCTGTGGTGACCAATAAGGGTTCTGCAAGGTTTCTAGCATAACATTTCCTCCTCTCCTGCTTGATTTTGAGGCTAAGTTGGTAAAAGGTGAGTTTGGTGAGGTCCAATACATCTTCATCTTCTTATTATTCCTCAGGGAAGCCCAACTCTCTCAAGGGAAGATGCCATACGGTGAGGGGAGTAGAACAAGGAACATCTAATGAAGCTAGTTCAACTTTTTCTGTGTCTAACTCAGATGTCTTACTGGTTTTTCCCTGCTCTGTGTTTCTCCTTTCATCTTCTTCTCTTTTCCTTTGTTCCTCCTCTAACTACTTCTTCTCTTGCTCAACCTACTCTTGTTTCATGTTCAGCTCCTCGGTCTGCTTGATATTTTCTTCTTGTTCCTTTAGCTCTTGTTCTCATTTATTATTATCTTCTTCTTCCCTAGATATCTGCTATTCCTGCTGCTTTTCCTCCAACTTCCTCTTCCTTTCTACATCTTCCTTCTCTCTTTGTTCTTCCTACTGCTTCTCATCTAAATTCTTCTTCCTTTCTTCCTCTTCTTCTCACCTCTTCTTTTCAAGATGGCCCTGGTCACTTGACTCTTATGATTGCTTGAGCTCTTCCTCCCTTTTCCTATTGAGATCTTCTCTCTTCTTTGCTAGGGTTGTGTTACTTTGTTCCAACATTTCATCATCTTCCCCCTTTTCTGGGTCACTCGGGACATCTTACACCTCTTTCTCCTTCTCCTTCTTGAGTTTACTGGTGGCCTTCTGTTTCTCATGCTTCTTCTTCTTCTTCATGGTGGATGACCTATCTCGCAAACTAACATTCTCCTAGGAGTGTTCGAGGAGCTCCTCATCTCTCACATGTTACTCACTAGGGTTGAGTTCCCTAGTAACATTATACAATTTCTTGGCTTCCTCTTCATGATCTTGTCTAGAATGTGAATATGACCAGTTAAAATTATCTCTCTTGTAGCGAGAAGCCACAACCTTCTCAGGGTCATATCTGTGATAGTTCAAGGTTACAAAGTGACTCCCCTTTAAGGCATGAACCTCGGCCTCCACTTGCTTGAAGTTTTCTACCACATAAGCTCCGATGCCAAGAGAGAAAGTTTTTCATGGTTTCTTCTTCCCTTTGCTTAGTACTTTCATGAAACCTTGTGTCATCTGGTAACATACTTCCCGCAATAACATTTTATCTATGGTGAACCTAGGAAGAGCATGTAGAGCTTTATAGGAATAAAAAACTATAATAAATGTACCCTCCTGGATCGGGAACTAATGTGACACATTGACAATGGTTTTGATGGCCCTCTTCAACATACAAGGTAGTTCTTCTCTGAACATTCGCTGATATAATAGGGCAATAAAAAACTCAGAAATGACATCAAATACCCTTATAACTGGTGTCCTAGAAGATATTGTGATGATGGTGTACTGGGTTGGCTGCTGACATATCCCAATTGTAGCTACATTTGTCGAACTGACACCTTGCACAAACTGTGTCTAGAAGGTATGAGGCCATAAAGAATTATGTTGGCTAATCTACCTCTAACTTCTTTGCTGCAATTTTGTCATCCTTAAGGCCGACACCAGAACGTTGGCCTAGTTAAAAATGGTTCCACAGGTGGCGAAAACATACATGATAGGAACCCATGTACTGTGTAACACATCACATTCTACTCTCCCATACAGGTGGTTCATCATGGCGATGATCAGTTGATAGAACTTTCTCAGCCCATCCTAACCAGGAACCTGGACAGGTCTTGTCTCCATTCCCTAAGGATGGCTTTGGTAGGAGTCACAAAGCCAGAGAGTGACTGAGTGTTGAAAGTTTCCTATTTCTTAGGGAGCCTGTAGTAAGTGGAAATGTATGTAGAGGATATTGCTACTAGCGGTGCACCAATATGGTCCCTTACTATCCATGAATTTGTGTATGTTCTTTGAATGATCTAGTCAATTGTTTAAACACGTGGGAAAACTAGATGGTGTGATGCTATCTTATGGAGCTTGGACGTCTTGATGTTTAGGTACATAGGGAAATCCTCCTAGGTCTCTAGTATGTCTAGCTTAGTGAAATCCTCATAAATTTCATACCAGGAAAGCCTCATGCTTTTATTAATGTTGCAGGCTATATATCCATAGATAGGGGGTTCCTCGTACTGATGGAATTCTTGTGAACTACTCCTAGAGATCTTACAGGAAGACGTCGGAGTAGGAGGTGACCTCTTGTCTTCGAAAGAGGATATGGAGAGAAAAAAGATTCACGTCACCTAGCATATCAAAAAAACAATCCCACGATGAGAGAGACAACATGAGAATGAAAGAGAGTGCTAAAAATAAATAGCAATTTTGAGAGGCTGGTAGAGGCTTTTTTGGCAAGTCACTGGGGGAAAGAGGTCGCAGAAGTCACACAAAGTAGGTTGAAACTTAGTGACTGGGTAGGTCAAGCCTCAGAGTGCAAGTTTCAAAGGTAGAAGGTTGCAGCGGCTGCAAAGGTTGCAGGTGGTAAGGTCGCAGGGGTTGTGGGTCACAAAATTTTTCTTATCGCGGCCTTGCGATCTGTGTTCTGGGAAATTTGAGGAGATGAATGTGGCTTTAGAGGGGTCTCTCGAACTCCTCAGGGGAAAATGTATCAGCTTGTAGGGTAAGAAGGTTAGCTCATGGCTAGAAATGGGCATGAGGAAAAGCGTGGGAGGCTTATGAAGTTAAAGAGGCATTGAGTTATGACTTATGGTGGAAATGGGGTTAAATTATGGATAAAACCCCCAGGTTAGGAATTTTCAGGGTCGGGTCTGAGGAGGATGACACATGAAGGAAGAAATGATTGTTGGGGAACCAGAAAGGTCACCTACTTGTAGAAGTCACGCGCATCTTTTAGTCACAGAGCCTTCCTGACTTTCATGTGACCAAAGCAACGTTACAAATGATTGGTTCAAGGCCGCTATATATAACTTAAGTTGCACATGCGGGGGGCTGCATAGGTCAAGAAGCCTGAGTTGGGGAAGTGTGTGACCTTTGCGACCTATGCAGTTGTGCAACCCAAAGGTCTCTAGGCCACATGGGTCACATAAGTTGCATGGATGGATTATTGGGCCTTTGAGACATATGCAACCAACCAAATTTGTGGTCACATAGGTCGCGAAGGTCCCCCATCTTTCTAGCTAAACCATGCGACCTATGTGACTCCACTATCTGGCAAGTTCGCATGGGTCGCATGAGTCATAGGAGAAGAAAAGGTCGCATCATGGTGCTACGACTAGATGACTTAAACTTAGTTAAGGACTTGACTTGGCTAGTGAGGGTGGGAATTAGGTTCTTTGTGACTTTTCTGGTTTTTTGGGCTTTTGAGCAGACTCTAATAATGGGTGGAAACTATTGAAAAGGTTAGGGGCTCTGAAAGTTTGAAGAGTTGGAAATTTTGAAGGGGTTGTTGCTGTGTCTACAACGTGACCTTGACCACACTTTGAAGGCACTAACTTTTATCAAGCATATCTTCTCAACCATGAGGAGTTATGATGTGTTCTAGTTATCATTAGAATCAAAACAAGGAGAATCAAATTCTAATGGTCTTGGATGCCAATTCACTGATCTTACTATCCATATTCTTCATCAAAAGTGGGGCATCATAACCACACCGCATGTGCCAATCCATAAACAAATTTTAGGAGTATTAAAATACTAATGTTGGCATTAATGACAACACCATTCAACATATACAAATAATTTTATATTATTCAATAATATTTAGTGTAGATATCACCCTAAGATGAAGTAACTAAACTATATGATGCTACCATACTCAAGTTGATCTGGATTAGATCCCTATATAATTTTTCATCCACCTTAATGTTTTTAGAGTTAAAAACTAGAGCAATAATCTTATAAGAGCAATTTTACCGACAAGATCCAATTTGGAGAATTAGGGGCTGAAACATTTTGGGATAATTTTTAGGTCTTAAATGACATTTTTTGGGTGGGTAAAAATTTCTTTCCTAAGTGTTGAACCTTGTGACGTTATTCTACACTCAAATACCTTTCCAACTATTCAATAAAGGCATTAATACGACTTTGTATGCAAAATTTATGCTTCTCGGAAGTTGACCTATCATGATAGACCACCATAATTCGAGAAGATTCCATGTCATCCCTTGCTACTCATGGAAAATGGGCTAACCACATGCATACTATAAAGAATACTTTGGAAGGGTCAAAGTTGTAACCCTAGTTAAGAGTTCTTGTTGAGAGATGAAGAAATAAAACTTGGCCCCTAGTTGGATTTCATCCACTTTCATGCTATGTTATAAATGGGCCACTAGGAGGAAAGGGGGTTCCACTATTTTTTTATTATATTTTGTTCCACAGTCGAGCAAAAGAACTTGGGAGTGGGAGAGATCTAAATAGAGGGGGCTTAGTGTCTGCAATAGCCTAACAAGCCATAGGTCTTAGATAACTCCACATAGAGTACCTTTTCCTTTTATACTTGCACTATTTCCATTCTCAAGAAAGAGAGTGAAAAACATCCTTACCTTCCAACTGGGATTTCTCTCGTAAGGGTTTTATAGAGCATATATTATGTTCATTATGGTTGATGTGTGATTGTATTTTTTGTTCTCTATTTTTCATATTTCATCAGTTACATGCATAAGTTGAAAACAATAACTAATAAATCTAGAATTAAACTAAATTAACCCTCACAATATAAATTTTAGTCTATTTTTATTAGGTTTGTTGTGACGTCTCTAGTAGAATATCCATGGAAGCTTATGGATCACATGACAACCCATTTTCTCCCATATTTAAGCAATATGCTCATTATATAACTCTCCAAGAATCTCATCTAACCGCCAAATGATCATGGCACTTATATAGGTATTTTTTTTAATGAAGTTAATAAAATATATCCAACAATGGAAAAAAATTGTATTTAAATGTGACTTTTTTCTTTTACATATAATATGATAAAATACATTTGATAATGGGAAAATTTTGTATTTAAATTTAGTGAGGTTTAATTATTTTAGTTTCTTATGTTTTTTAAGGTTGTAGTTTATCTATTATATGTTTTGGAAAGTTTTCTGGTATATTTTGCGGTCTAATTTTCTTAGAAACTAACAAGGATTTGTTGGAAGCATAAGTTTGAGATTCTAACTCACCATCATCTGAGTGTCCCAGTTTTTTTCAAGGTGTTGAATATATATATTATATATATATATATATATATATATATATATATATATATAATATATATATTATATATATATATATATATATATATATATTATATATATGGATTAAAACTGATTTTAACAACAAAGAACCATATTCGACAAAAAAACATTAAATTTCGGCAAAAACACCAAAACGTATAATGACTAGACAATCTTTCAAGTAAAATTTGATGATATAATTTTTAATGAGATTATTATTATTATTTGTTACTTTAAATATGCAGTTGAGTGTATAAATTGATTTAGAGCTTTCAAAAACCTTTGGGATAATCTATTTGTACATATTTAACAATGCAAATATAACATTTTACACTCTGGTGTATAATTATGTTTTCTAAAATATAAGTGATGTTGAAGGAGTTATGTCAAACTAATACATATCATATATCCCATTTGTATGGTGCAACTCACTTGTACTTTTCATCATTCATGGAGAGACTATCATGTGAGATTTCTAATTGTCCAAGACCATAGTAAAGCAAAATGTCATCCTTATGCCTAATAATTGTTATCCTTAACAAGGGCAACTACATAGTGGCAGCCCCTGCCTATAGGAGACTACTTTATAAGAGCACTACGCCTGTATGAGACTGATTGGTAATGGATTAAAACAATTTACACAACTATCCATGGGAGCAAGCTTTTTGAGTAGTTGGTTATATGTTGACCTCTTCAACAAGTCCAATCTCACACCAGGTGAATGTAAACAATAGCAGAAATATTTTTAATTTCCAGAAAAATCAAGTAAAATCATGAAAAAGTGTTTATAAAGCAAGAAAATAATCGTATAGAAAAGGGAAAACATATTGCAAAGTGTTGTGAAATTTAAAAATGGAAAACATATTACAATCTTGGAGCATTCTGAAACTTGAAAAATGGCAGCAGAATATATACTACACAATGAAAGTGGAGAAAGAAACGACTAAGAGATTTTTGTATAAAGTTCCTAGTTCAGCTACTTGCTAGATTTCGTCTCCCAAGTCTAAGACATATTCTTACTCTTTAGGTTTTCTTCCCCAAGTCTAGCTTATGTGACAATGCTGATGGTTTAAAATAAATATATGGCCAACCAAGAACAATGAGTGAAACATTTCAGAGATCTGCCTCCCAGGGGTATGTGATTGAAGACTACATATTTAAAAGTTTCACAGACTATTGATATAGACTATAAATCTATTTACACCTTAAGAATCAATCCCATTCCATGAAGATTGTCAGACCTTCCATGCCACGATATATTGTGACTTTGAAGCCAATTATCTGAGAAAAAAAGGATCTTGTATAGATAGGGGGAAAACATTTATAAGAATTAACAATGAATACAACCACTAAATCTCGAGATATTGGTGTTTGTGAGTTCTGCAAGTTCTAATATTGTCAAAGAACTTCATCTTTAACCATTGCATTATAATATCACACTTGCAATGGAGTACTATAGCTGTGCAGTTGACCTTAGCTATGCAGGTGATCTTGGCCATGCTGGATATATAGACAAACCAAAAGAATTTATCAAGAAAATGCCAATAAAAGCTGATGCTTCTATACGAGTTTATTTCATGGTGCCTGTAGAATAGATAAAAATATAGAGCTAGGAGAAAAGGCATGTCTGCCATTGATTCAGTGAATTCTTGAAGTTTGAAACCAAGTTGTTTCTCATGGAGTAAAATGTTTTCAATTGAATGGAGTTGCTAAAGGTTTGGCACTTTGGAAACAACATGAACATGTGGTTGGTGGCTTGTTGAAGAAAATAACATCAAGCCAACTAAACTGCCTTGTCGAGTTTAGAAAGAAGTGGCAACAGTATGTACTCTATCCAACAGTGTTACAAAACTCAACACATAGTATACAACGCTGTTGTAGAACTCTCCAATTCCTCGTACCTTCTCTGAGTTAAGTAGCTGACATTGAAATCTAACCACAGATTTGATGACAAAACTTACATGAAGATTGATGCACCTATATGATGATAGATTTACTGATCACTTCTTAAAAGAAGTGTTTACAACTTGCTTCACTTGTAAATTGAGCTGGCTAATTTGAACCCTAGAAAATGGCAAATGAAAATGGAGCCTAAACAAAACTGAGCTTGATCCCTAGGGAAACAAAACGAAGGAAACGATAGATAAGAATGTATGCACAATCGCAGAAGCAGCTTATATATGCAGAACATTACATCACTAATGAAATCAGTACCTAACAGAGATGAAATGCATATACATTTCAAGGATTACTGCCAAAACAGTGCGGAAACGATACAGCTAAATCCTAAACAATTCTAAACCGCAAGCCCAAAAATACGTGTCAAATAAAGATGATGAACTTCAAAGCCTGTCGAATTAAACTGGACCTCAAACGCGATAGCAGTTCACTGCTCTGAAATTGTAATGTATAAAAGAAAAGACAAACTGTAACTGCGGTAGTCCCTCCCTGGTTTGAAATCTTTATAAGTATGTTATTATTAGTTTTCACTTCAAAGGTTTGATCTTTGTCTGGTTTGAAATATTTTTTTAACTAATTATAAGCATGTTATTAGTAGTTTTCACTTCAAAGGCTTGATCAATCTTTATTTGGTAAAATTTTTGGACCAAGTAATTAATCTTCTCTGGTACAAATAAAATTCAGAACACCCAACAACATTAGATACCCTCTCATTATACATTTGTAAGAGTTTGCAATGACTTTGTAAAGAGTGATTTAATGAACTGAAGAGGCCCATCAGTGCCTATGAGTGTGCTATTCACAGTCCATTTGCAGCCTTTGAAATAACTATCTATTAGTTCCAGTGTTTGAGACAACTATTTGTATTAGTTCCACTGTTTGAGACAACTATCTGTCTCCAATCTATATGATAATCATATATAACTGTTTTTGTTTTAGAGCTGAAAGACGAGATTTTCTCAATCCTTATTATATATGATAGAGATTTCATTACTTCGCTATTCGTTAAAGGAACATTTGTTTTTCATAGCACTAGAAAACATGGGAGGTTTTTAATCCTTTATTGATTTAGAAAGGTGAAGCATATATATCACAGTGAGTTTTAATTTCAAATTCATTTTGAGAGGAGCATTCGTGGGTTGATTCGTCAACTCCTCTCTGCATTACATTACAAATGAACCATGAAAACCCTCTCAATATTACCACAAAAATCCCTCTCAATTTTACCATGAAAAATTCCAACCGTATGTTTATTTTTCATTCTGAAATTATTAAAATTTTGTGTTCATTTAAGAAAAGTTAACAGACTCTTGAATAGAAAGATTCAAATAACAAAAAAATACTGAGCCAAAATGCACGGATAAGACAATGCTTGAGAAATCACCACTGATTTGAGTTTTGAAGGCAAGACAAAGTGTCTCTCTGTTTCGGATGCCCAGGTTAAAATATTGCACAAAACAATTTCCACTATGTGATTAGAAGAATAGACTTTGATCTACGTACTCCTACCGCATAAAACCACCTCGGATTAATGACATACCTGCAAAATTCTAGCAAAATATTCAACTACCTAATTAAATCCCAGTGCAAGTAAGAAACTCCTAAATTAGAAAAGATTGTCCATACCAGCAATGCAATATAAATATATATAACCAAAATTAATTGTACGACTCCATAATGAATGTGATGTCCTGTAAGAATGTACGGTGCCGCCTGAAATAATTGACTGTAAACGAGCCAAATGAAAAAAATTATGAAGATTAAAAAAAACCCTTATCAAAGATTGATAGAAAAAAAAAGGTCGCCTAAATTAAGCACATCACCCACAAGCTTTATGGCAAACTATGTACCTGCATGCTGCAACCCGACCGTCACTTAAGAAAAAATAGCAAATAAAAATCACATTGAGTGTGCTGCAGACCCTTCATCTTGTCTTTAGAAAAGAGAAATAGCTAAGATCAAAATCGCTACTCTGCCACCGCCTTAGATTTTATCCCTACTTTATTTATTTCTTTGCATTCGACAACAAAATAAAATTGGTTTGCAAAACAATTCACACACAATAAATAAAAAATAAAAGAGAAAGTGCAATCAAATCAAAACACCCCATACCATAAAAACCCATAAACAAAAAGGAATCAACATGGCCATGTTGCTAAATGAAGAACGTTAAACAAGCCAAGCCAAGCTAAAACCGCATTTAAAAAGACACTTGTAACATATGCAAAAACACCATTCTGTAATCAAAATCTCTGAAAATACTCTACAATAGAATGTAAAATACCTGAATGAAGGAATTGATGGAAGAAACCTAGGCATCAATAATGGAATTTATATCAGTAAAACCCATCGGCCACAACCGAAAGTTGGACAGGGTGATTTGAGATGGCAAACAGAGTGAAAGTGAAGAGTAGAGTTTCTACTGTCCTTCACTTAATTAAACACCTCCATAAAATCTTATGGATTTTTGGCAAAGAAATATAAAAGGTATGGGATTGACTCCCTTTTGTTACTGCCTCAACATCAATAACCAACCTCTGCCAAGAAAATGAAGGAACATTCAAAAAACGATACTGAAAATGCAGTTGTCACAACATAGGACATGAATCATTGTGGTTGTTGTTAAAGTCCGGCGACAAGTCAAAATCGTGTTCACTGAACAACCATGGTGAAATGGTTAATTATATTATTTATTAAATAAAAAATAAAAACTTTGATTAAAAATAAAAGATAAAAATAGTAAACTAATAAATAAAGTTAAATTAGACCCCAAAAAACCATGTGGAACCAAGTGGCTCCTGCATGCAGCAACACCTTCTAGATATTCGACCTTTAGCTCCAACATGAGCCAAGTGGTTGCCCCTTCTAAGGTGGTACTTTTTTTGTTTAGTATGCTCCTCTGGCTTATCCTTTTTCTGCCAAGATTCTTCGCTGGTTGGACCTTTTTGAGGTTGAATTCCTGTGGGTGGCTTCCTGGTTTCTGCATCTCTAGCCCTCTTTACATCCTCCTCATTTTTTGCCATTGTTTTCTTATCCTGGGCCTGTCTCTCTGTCTTCTGATATACTTCTTTTGTCTTTTTCTCCTGCTCCTTCCTCTTATCTTCCTCGGCCTGTCTCTCTGCTTTTTGATATGCTTCTTTCATCTTTTTCTCCTGCTCCTTCCTCTTATCTTCCTCGACCTTCTTCAATGGTTGCTCTTCCCTTTTCTCATTCGCTCCTTTCTCAGCAAATGGCTTGTGTTTTTCCTTGGTTTGTACAACTCCGAGAGTTTGTGCTCTCGTAGGTTGCCCACCCTGGTCAAATTTTCCCAAGTCATTTCTTTGTGCAAATGATCCCTTATTACTCTATAGGGCACATTGAGCCTACTCTTGCTGCCATCTCTTCTCGACGTCGCTTCTGGCCCGGCCTGGTGCCATGACTGGGAAGCCATCAATTGAGCATAATAATTTTAATGACGGAATTCAACAAAGACTAAAATACATTAATGTAACAATATATGGAAAATCACCTAGATTGGAGGGGTCAAAATGCTTGAGAGCCAAAGCTTGGGTGGGGAAGAACAGTCTGCATGTAGAAGTGTGGAGGGAAGAAGAACAGAGATGCGGAGAGATGTCGAGCTTAGTGCATTTCAATTGTGGAAGACAAGTGCAGTTCTTGTTTTCCCCAAAGATTCATACGCGGTGAAATCAGGTTGCTTCAGCCCATCTGCTTTCCCAAAAGGGGCAGGACCTTAATACGTGTAGCCGCACTTTCTTGTTTCAGTAAAGCAGGTTACAGTAAAGCCAAGAAACCCAGCCAGGCTTATGCAGAATAATAAAGGGGAGGTCAATATGCCTAGTTTGCAGGAAAATTTTAATCAAGAAACAGAATTGACGATAATACTCTTTTAAAGAACATTATTGTTGTCAAAGAGGGCAGGATTCTGAAGAAAATTATTGCTCTGAAGGAGTGAAAGACCTTGAAATTTCGTGAGGAGAAATGGTCTGGGCAAAGGTGAAATCTCATCCCTGGTGGCCATTTTCCTCACGCCTTCGACTAAAAAGGTGAGCCTCCAAGGCCCATTTCAAGATTGTTGTTGCAATTCTTTCTATATGAAATGTGGAAACATTCCACCCTGAATCCAATTGCCACTTGAGTAAATTTGTCCATTACGAGTCATAGTCACGTGAAACCATAAGCTTTCCTGCCCTCGCTAACTCCAGAGCCAGCCTGATCGAACTAGAGCCAGCAGCAGAGCCAGTCCCTAGTGAATAACCAACAAATTCATATGCACATCTATCACGTGTTCTAGGTTTTGGTACATTCACCCTTGTTCTTTTATGCACATCCTAGTATGCCTACCCTTTTGATTCCCCTCTTGTTCTACCCTGCAGGTAAGGTATCAAAGCGGTGCCTAAAATACACTGCACTATACCTCCGTGGGAACTCCATTGTCGAAAACCTGTAGGTAAGGTATCAAAGCTATGCCTGTAATACACTGCACTATACCTGGGTGGGAACTCCATTGTCGAAAGAATTGTTCAATTTTTTGCAATAGATGAGACTACATACAACGGCCATTCAACGACATGTGCTGTGAGGGAGCTGCGAGGGAGTTATCAGTGAGAGAAGATAGGAGTGTAGAAGAAGTGACAGGTGCCCAGAAGAAATGGTAGATGGTAGCTCTCTTGCGCAAAACATTTGTTTTGAAAAACTTATGATAAAATTACTTGTCCCGGCTGAAATAACATCGAGGCATGTGAGGCTTGTAATAAGACCTTGAATTCACAAGTTTGGTTATAAGTTTCTTACACCGATATCGCCAAGGATAAACTTTGCTTAAAATTGCTTAAACACTGAAATTTTATGGTCAACTAAAAAAGTAATACATGGTAAACGCTCGATCGAATGCTATAATCCCTGCTATGCCGGAGGCAGAGACTAATAATACTAGCTAATATATTATTTTATTTAACACTATATTATAGCTAGGATTAAATCGTCAATTAATTTAATAAACTTTGACTTTTCCTTTTACCATAAATATTTGTTTCTTCTTGTAATATCACATTTTTTTGAAAATTTTCCTCTTATAATATCACAATTTTGAGATTTTAAAATAAAAAGCTCCCTTAGATAACTTTATACATGTCCCCACTCCTTTACATTCCATGTCTTTCATAAAATTACAATTCTTTTGAAATATATTTAAGGCATCCTTCATATGAACGAGCGGCTGCGCGAGAGGGGGTAAGGCGGGAACGTGGACGCCTCTGCATAGACTTCAAACATCTGGCATGCAGCGCATTGCATGCAGGGCAGGGAGAACAGGCACCAAAGAAAACTTAGGATAAAAAACTTAGGATAAATGGAGAACAGGCACCACGGAGAACTTAGGATAAATGGAGAACAGGCACCACGGAGAACTTAGGATAAATTGAGTTGAGCGCACATCGGGCCACGTGAGGCCGGCAATAAGACCTCCAAACAAAAACTTTGGCTAAAATTTTTTTGCGAGGAAACTGCGCAGCGTAAACTTTGGTTAACGAGTAAATAACCGGTACAAATTTGCGGTCAACGCATCAACTAATAGCCAGTCAACTGCGTATCGAACGCTAATAGTCCCAGGCAGGGACTAATAACTTTACATTCCATGTCTTTCATAAAATTACAATTCTTTTGAAATATATTCAAGGCATCCTTCATATGAATAGCATGATGTGAAGTTTCTTTTGTGATAACTTTATTTATCTATACCATTTGGGATAACTTCATTTTTTTCATACAATGTTATTTGATAATTACCATTCTTTTCAATTTTATTTATCATACTTTTTATATGATTTGAATGTTATATATTATATATATATATATAATATATATATATATATTTAACTAAAATTGCTAATCTTTCTTACATTAAGGGATATACCACTTTTTAAAATCACTATTTAAGACACTCGTTACATAATAGTTGTGAGATTTTTTTGAATAACATTATGCTTATTTACATTGTTTCCTAGTTTCAATTTTTTTTAAAGATTTTTTTATGACACTTCTCACATGATACGAAATTCCCTCTATGATTGTACAAACTACTTTATATTAGAAATATCTTTGAAAAAACTCCTCACACAATATGATGTGATATTTTTTTAGGATAGCTTCGTCTTTGTGGAGATTACTAATGGTGTGTATTTGATAATCAAGTTTTTTTAAAATATTTTTAAAGAACCCTCTCATATAACATGAGGTTAAATCATATAAATTATTTAGATTAGAAATTAACAATATATTTTTAAATAATTTTAAAAACATGATGTGAGAATTTATTTAAATAATTTATTATATTGATTGATTACTTTAGACTATAATCATATAACATGAGGTTAAATCATAAAATTATTTAGATTAAAAATTAACAATATATTTTTAATAATTTTAAAACATGATGTGAGATTTTATTTAAAATAATTTATTATATGATTGATTACTTTAGACTACCCCTATTATAGATTACTTTAAACTATCCCTATTATAGATTACTTTAGACTATCCCTATTATAGACTACCCATATTTTGTAATGACAATATTTTAAAATACTTTAAAATACTTTTTTTTCGTTTAAAATAACTTCACTTCTATGCACCACTTAAAAAAACATTTACTTAATAACCGTAATTGCTTTTGAAATATATCTTTAAAGACCTTCCTCGCGAGATTCCTTGTAAAATTATCAAGGCTACTTTAAATTGGAGATGGACCAGATTCCCATATAAAAGAAACTTGAATGTTATTTTCCCTATATTAATTTTTTTTTAACTTTTCTCATTCTCAATGTTTATTGAATTTTAATTTCCTACTTAAAAATATATTATTTTTTAAAATATATTTTTTTAATTATATTTCCTTACTTTTAATATTATATATACATATATATATAAATAAAAGTGTCTATATATACATATATATCTATATATAATATATGATATATATTTTTTTAGAATTATATGTCATTTTTATTATGAAAATAAGTCTCTAAAAATAATTGAAGGTTTTTATTCCTGTCATTATAATGAAGGTGTTTTTTATTATAAAGTTTTATGAGCTAATATTGTAGAGATTCGTACGCCGACACTATAGAGATCTTTCACGTGGCATTTCAAATAGTCAACACTCAGTTTAACGTCGTCGCCCTCCCCTTCTGTTTAACGTTGTTGCCCTCCGCCCTTTGTTTAATGTCGTCAACGTTCCTTTGTACCCTAATGTGAAAATACTAGTACTACCTCCTCCTTGTGGCCATTTCATTATTTTTTCTTTAAAACAAATTTGTAACCGCTATGCCCACAATAAGATAGTACCACAATCTTCTAATTATTGTGAGTAATCTTTATTTAAAATATTAATAATTTAACAAAACAAAAATTCTAATTACTTTTAATAATATTAAAAAGACAAGAAATTGTACATCATTTAAATCTAATAAATAGCCAAACATAATTTTTCTAAGATTAAGTCTCAAGATTATGGTTCAATGATTATGTGTAAGGTTTAGTCCCCAAAAATCTCGCGATCCAATTCTAAACAAGACTATATACCCAAAAATCTAGCGATCCAATTTTAAACAAAACTATATATATATGAGCACTACTCTAAATATGATTTCTTTACTTGAAAAAAACTCTTCTAAAACTTCATCACAAATACATTAGTAGTATGAGCGGTAATATAAATGTGATTTCTTTAATTGAGAAGAACTATTCTAAGACTTCATCATAAATGCATTATTAGTACTACAAATGTGATTTCTTTAATTGAAAAAAAATCTTCTAAAGCTTCATCACAAATGCATTATTAATACAATCAAAGACCATGACTAGAGCCTCATTGCAAGGCATTATATTCCTTTCAAAAAGCATTCAATTTTGAATGTGGCATCTTTGCTCAGGACATCATCTATATATTAAACAATGGATGCTGCATGGCAGCTAGTCCCTGCCTTGAGCGGGAAGAAAGGCTTGAGCACCGAACTAGTCATCTTACTTGTATTACGACTAGCCAGCTATCAGTAGCACTGATCTTTTATCTGATCTCGTTCCTAGACAATTAGAATTCCCAGACTATCTTGATTCCGAAACGATTCCAAAAGTAATATGCACGCGGTAATTCTAGAGTAATATGTACGCAATAATTCTAGAGTATCTGCATGATTTCCTATAGGTGCGGTTGCTCAACTGCCGATTCTCCTGTTCCAAACTCCCGATGAGATCTTATCCTTGCAGGGTCCTACTAAGAGAATTACGTGAGTGAACTAGGCCATCTCCAAATGCATTTCCCAAGCACCGCCCATTCGATTTGATTGAGAAAATTCTCCTATATGCTCAACCAAACTCATTCCAATTTCAAGAGCTCCCCTCCTGTTGCCCACATTCGGATACCATAATTCTTCATGAACTTGAAGATGGAGATTTTGAAACTCGACCTATGAATGAGTTTAGAACCAGATATATAGTAGGGGTACCAATGTTGGTGTTATAGACATATTTGGGCACTACAACCCCAATCTTATATGTCCATAAACCAAGGGCTCTTTAACATTTAAAAGTGTTGTTTCATACCCTAAAGGATCATGGTCAACTGATTACATCATTCCCCAAAAGTTCCACCTGAAAAACCACTCAGAACTAGCCAAAACTATACCATACTGACTACTCCACTATCAGCGTGCGATGTATACTGGCTCCTCCACTAGCCAAGTGTAATGCATATTAAAGAGGCCTTTTGTGGGGTGAGATGAGAGAGAATGGACAAATGTATGAGATAGTTGCTAAGTGGATGCTCATGGAATCTTCTAGAAACTTCTCCAATGACACTTGCCTCTCTAAATTCACCCACGGATGAGTAAGAGATCCAAGAAATCTCCAAGTGGAACCAAGAACAACAAGTGGAATGACACTAATCAAAAACCTAGAGGTGACTCACACCCTTGCAGACATCTATAAATGGATCCCTCATCTGAGAGATCTAGAGGTTGGAATTTTGTAATTTGTAAGGAAGTGCTGATGGTTTGTCTTTGAGAAGGAACATTGTATTGTTGGGTGATCTTGCTTTTCATGAGGTGAAGAGGGCTTTGATGCTAGGAGGATGATGCTGGATCAGACAGCTGGGTTGTAATCCTCTCTTCTATTATTAATAAAGTTCTTTGAGTTTTCCTCCATACAATCGTGTATTTGTGAATGCTGTTATTTGTAAATTCCATTGTATGCTCATTGTATTTTTGATTTTGCAATGCTTATGATATCATAGATCAAGATGCTTTGATGGTGTTGTGTTGCTTCATTTCTACAGGTATTCTTTAAGCGGGACAAGTAGGAGAAGAGTTGCAAGCTCTGTCAAGGAGGAGAGAAGTCAAGTAAGGAGTCAAGCAGAAGATCCAGGTTGGTCCCTTTGTCTCTCTATTATCTATCATATATAGATGAAATCACAAATTGCTTTGATTGTTTGTTTCTAGGATAGCTGCCAATCCTAGTGGGACTAGCAGACCGAAAAGACACTAGTTTTCTCAAAAACAAAATGGCGACTCCACTGGGGAGTGAATATTTTGTTTGTTTGTTGTTGTTGGTTGCTTTATAAACTATAGACGGAGCCTGAAGTTAGCTAGAAAGCCCTCGAACTTCTCTTGCTATGCAATTGAAAAGTAGATAAATGTTGCTTCAGTCAATCTCCGGTTTACTTTATGAACTGAACTTCTGACTTAAAAGAATCCTAAATGCCCTTTTGGTAGCTCACTAACCTCCCAAGATCATACCCCTATACTTTTCTCTTTACTGTCCATAATAGCTCAGCTTAATCCACTGAAATCAGCTGCAAATTTGAGCCAAAATCCATCTCATTTGCACTCCTTGGCCCATCGCACTGTCTATAACTGGAAGCCAGTATGAATTGCACTTCCTGAGTGTAGTAGGTGCGATGCATCCCTATTTCTATGAAGCAAATTTGATATGACTGAGTAATCCTATTTCTATCCTTGAAATTTGGGATTTTTTGTCTTTGTTTCCAGCTCTGTTTAATTGTTTTTGCTGCTTACGAATAGTATCTCATTGTTGAAGCATGCTTGCATTACATTGTTCAACCTCCATTGATAAGGATTAGTAAATGTTTTTATGTATTTGTCCATCATTTACAATCTATTGTCAAAAAGTTACATAAATTGATCTATCGTTTTGGTGCAAAAAGGTGTCGTAACTATCGTTTTTGTGTCAAAAAGAGAAGTGTCATTGAGCCTTCCTTCTCTAGGTAGTCGATTGAACTTTCTGATTTGTATTTCATTTGATTTGTTGTTATTTGAAGTGTCGAAATAATTTTCTATTCGGAATTGAAAAGTGTCGTTTAGTCTTCCTTTCCATTTTGAAAAGAAATTGTCGAAATGTCGCTTTGAGTGAAATGTTTCAGATCTATACTTAGTTCTCTTTTTGGCATTCCTCACATTAAGAGAATGAAAAACAAATACATGCATTTGAGTTTGCATTTAGACTGTGTGCAAAAGATGATTTAGAAAAAGTGAATTTAGTGTGTGTTCTTTGCTCTTTGGTTGAAAGAATCGTAATCTTCTTTCCTTAGTAGCTAGGATTTTCATTGCTAAAAATAAACAACGATTGTTTATCATTGTAGATTGCATTTAGGAATTTTACATCTACATCACGCGATGAACCATTGAAAGGAAAACTTCTATGCAAGATCAACTCTAAAATAAATTTCAATGAACTTAACAATCCTTTGGAACCTAATGCAACACATCTAGAGGTCTAGGCTAGAGACGTATTCCGGTGTCGTAAAATCTAGTAACTATCGTTTTCATGAAAGGTTGGGTGATTCCTCCTCTTTGATATGACAAGTGCTAGCACGGACTTGTGATCCTCGTACCGTCGAGTATATATTGGGAGACCACAATAGGCTTGTATCCTTTATCCACAGGAAGCAGTGTCTGCCGCCCTATTGATCACAATGCACTGAACACAACATTCGGGAAGATTGACTTCCATAGATAAGTCCTTGGTAATTTCTCTTTAATTTATCACCAAGGTGTATATTGCAGTTTTGTGATTGGTTTGGTAATCCCTCTATCCAGATTTCTAGAGTAGTCACTTTCATTCATTTTCGACTCCTTAAAAGAAAAGTTCCATTTGAGCACTTGTCACTTCAGGCTCTTTAAAAATTGAAGGGGATTAGAGTCATCTTTAGCTTTTTCTCGACTCTTAAAAATTGAAAAAGAAAAGTTGTGTCAAAGCGTCATTAAAATTTATTAAATTTGGAATAATATCCCTGTTCCTTTGATTGATCTTAGGTTGAGATAATGGAGTCTACCAATCAAGGAATCCCTCTTGAGGGGAATCCTAGTCCATTTTCTTCTTGGGGAAATATTGGTGCTCTGTATATGGCCACACTATCCCTTCCAGGAATCACAATTGGTTTGCCGGTTTGGCTTTTTCTCAACCTCTAACAATCAAAATACCGTGATTCCTCAGCAAACGAATCAGCAACCAGTTAATACTGAAATTTACCTTTCACCTTCTTCCTCATTTGTTTCGCCTTCCCCTTCTTCCTCTTTGCTTGGTGAAAATAGCGATGCTAGTAACCGGGTGGCTAAGAAGAAGAAGAAAGGGAAGGAGAAGAAGAAGTCAGTTAAGCAAGGGGGCAACCATGAATCATTTGGTGAAAATCCGCACACTAAATCTCCTAGACATCCATGCATAATTTGCAAAGGAGACCATTTTCATCGAGAATGTCCATGCATTCCTTGGATCTTGAGAGAATGGTCCCCCCGTTCACACCATTCGGTGTCATCAACCTCTGGTGATCATGTTGACAACACACCATTAATTAGTAATAGTGAAGTTCACGGACAAAAAGGAAAGGTAAAAACTCCATGTAGACTATGTGAAGGGGACCATACCCTTCCCTATTGTTCCTTTTTGGATGAGGCCAAGAGAATCTTACATAACCATCCTGCTTCATCGCAACAACTTCCACCTAGATACAAGAAACTCTTACCAAGTGCTTTACTAGCTGAAAATCCGATTGACACAATTCAATTGTCGGTCAAAACACCTATCATTGAGGGTGAATCTTTTGAGTCCATACCCGACCAAAGTCAACAAGTTGAGATGGCAGTCGACCCATTTTTACCTTCAGAAGGTCCACCTTCAAATGATACCATTCCTAAAGAGAATGAAAACGATACCGCTCAAATTCTTTTTATTATTTCAGAGTCCAATGAACTCGGGGGCATTCCGTCCATTCCTTCACAACAGGAAGAGAATCCTCCATTTATCACTACTCAAGGGGTCGATTCAACCATTTATTTGATACCCCCTCCAAGCAGTCTGGTCACTTCCTTCTATTGGAATTGACTAGCACAATCCCACCTTCCTTCTAATGTACCATTCAGGATCATAGTACAAGTTCAAAAAATGAATGTGTCTGGCACTATCATAGATAAAGGGGCTTTAGTGAGTATCCTTTCCTCAACTTCTTGGAAAGTTCTTGGTTCGCTAGCGCTTACGCCTGTTACTCAGAATTTATCAGGCTTTAACAAAGGAACCAACCGACCGTTAAGGATCCTTCCTAAGTTACTGATAACTTTGAGAAAGAAAATCATTCACTTGAACGTGATGGTAGTCCAAGGACCATTATATTACAATCTACTCCTTGGGTGTGACTATGTTTACAACATGGAAGCTATTATCTCAATACTCTTTCGAGTGATGTGTATCTCGCATGAAGACAAAATCGTCACTATTAACTAGCTTTCATTTCCTGGTTCAAGCACAACTTTGAGACAAACATCATCCCTAAATGGTCTTTTTGCATCGATAATGTCTCTTCAACCTTCATTCCATCCACCTAATTACCACAAGAAGTCTGGTGAATGTAACAAGGATTAGGGGGCATGCACCCTGGTTTGCATTAGGCAGACGAACCTAGCTGAAAAGATAGGTTTCCCTATAGGTTATGTGATTGGAGGTGTTATCTCACACCATTCACCTTTGTCTATTTGATGGACAAATCCAAGGAAGTATTTTGTCTAACTGCTAACAAAAGGAATCCTACTTAACCGCAGTGATTTCCATATGGTTACCTGGAGACTCTCCTGTTCTCGATGTCTACAAGCATGCAGACCTTTTTTATGCAAGCAAAAAACGACATATTTCATTTTTTTATCTCTTTAGCTTTTTTTAACTTTTAGTTTTTTACCTTTTTTAGTTTGTCAACTTCTTAGGTTAGGTGATTGGTCTAACACACCATTCACCTTTGTATGCACCGCAAACGAAACAAAGAAAGTGTTTTGTTCAGCTGCTGATAAAACTATCCTACCTAACCTGAGGAGTTCCTTAGCTTTTAGTTTTTTTTAGCTTTTTTAGTTTTTTAGTTTTGTTGTTTCTAACTCACATAAAAAGAGTTTGAGCATATGTTATCCCATGGTTCAAGCTCATTAAAAAATGAACCGGGCTATGAGAAATGTTAACGCAAGGTTCAAGCTCGTTAAAAAATAAACCTGCCACTGAGCATATGTTCCACCGATGTTCAAGGTCATTGAAAAATAAACCCACCTTCGGTGAATAACCTTTGTGATTGCCATAATATCAGCCTTTTGAACCTTGGTTGTGTTCTTGCCATCACCTCCATCCTTTTGACTAATCATACGCTTTCATTTGATTGTTTACCTTTTTTGAGGAATAGCTGCGACGAGTGGTCCTGTTAGCCACCCTCTTCACATCACCATGTTTTGTGAAGTTCCAGGCTTACCCGGAACCAATAGCTACCCTAAACAACACTCGTTCCTCAAAAAACGAGTCTACTTTAAACTCTTTTCAGACTTGTTAAATATGAAAAGATTTTCGAGCTATTGGCCTCTCCAACTCGCTAAAGTGATTGGAAGTGCCATCCCTCCTGTATATTTTAATCTTTTTCGGACCTGAGGGATTATCTCATGAAAAACGTTCAAGCGCTTGTATTTTCGGCTCACTAAAGCTATTGAAAAATCATCCCTTTCGTATTATTTTATCCTTTTCCGGACTTAAGGGATTATGCTACGAAAAAGAACTACTGGAGTTTCCTTTTCGTCCCTTTTCAAGCTCTCTAAAAATGAAAAGGACTGAGTTATCCTTATCGTTAAAATCGTTAAACAATAGCGAAAAACTTTTCCACCCAAACAAGAACGAGTTTCACTGTCGCTAGGCTTGCTAAATCATAGCGACAGGTCTGCCCGAAGGGTAAATTAT
>APFE030771332.1:91298-121072 GCA_000404065.3 Pinus taeda
AATAAAAATAATATAAAAAAATTATTGTATATTGTTGGAAACACTGATAAGGTGAATTGGTATTTCACTTTAATTAGTTATTTTTAATTTTCAGAGCATTAAATAACATAGAACTATATCAAAATGCAAATCAACAACACCATTCAACAATGCACAATTTGAAAGACAATACATAAGAGATTTTTAGGTGGAATATTTTCTGGGAGAATATCCACCAAACACTATTAATATAGGTCTTTAAAGATTACATTAATAGGAAAATTCAACCTCAAATATACTCTAACAAGAATTGGAAGGAGGCTCCAACCCCCTAATTTATCAGCTCCGGCTAAAAGGATGCTCTAACGCCCTCATTTAGCAACTCCAGCTAGAAGGATGCTCAAATGCATTGGTTTTATCAGCTCCAAGACAATGATTTACCAACTCTAACTAGAAGGATATTCTAATACCTTGGTTTTATCAGCTCCAACACAGTGATTTACCAACTCTAACTTGAAGGACACTCCAATGCCCTGGTTTTATCAACTCCAACTGAAAGGATGCTCCAACACCCTGATTTATCAATTCCAACTAGAAGGGAACCACAATGCCCTATCTTTATCATCTCCAACCTTGCCCAACACCACCCTACCACCCTGAAGTTTTCTTAGGCTCCAACCTGAATGAGAATCCAATCTCTCCCTTGCACTCACCCACCACCTTGAATATATAAAATTGAGAAATAAATTGTGGGCTCCCATACTAGGTACAAAGACACACTTACAAAGATATTTAATAAACCTCCTTCACAATTGATGTATGCTTTAGATGTACAATGATGAGCCAAACTATGCCAATTCCCAAACTACATAATTTCCCCTTGTATATTGTCAACTTTTACTTCTCTAATTGCAATACTTGATAATGCCTTCAATCAACTTAATCTAAACAAATCACATAGCATATTTCATACCTCAAGTTTGTTGATGTAAATTTTTCCACGATTTTACTTGAAGATGCACTTGAGTGATCTCAATTTTGCTGATGTTAACTGTGCCACTGACTACCAAGCCCTGAAGATGCTCTTTTTGTCACTAATTTTGAGGTGTCTACTTTTTACCCTTTCCTTCTATTAATGATGTATCTCTCATTATAAACTCTAAAAATGCCATAGATTCCTTCAACCAAACTACACATATGCTTCATCTTTTACTTCAACAAGTTCAATAAATGACTCCCTTGAGATACCTCAGCAATAACTCCAAATATGTCTTGAAGGAAAGCAAATTTTTCTTTAGGAAGTAGATATCCTTATCACTTTGACCTTCCTTCAAATCTTTGGATTATTTTCCAATGTAGCCTTTAATCATATTCAAATAAATCTTAGAGAATTGATCTCGGATTAACCCTCAACTAAGTCTTGATGCAACTACAAACAATTCTAGAGATAGCTCAACAAATCCTTCAAGTTTTGTCAGCAATGTTAAATCTAAGTTCATCCTTAGATAAGCCCAAAAGAATGAAAATAAAGCCTTAGATGATAAACCTTCATCCTATTGCAAACATCTTGAAGTAGTGTCACAAAAAGGGCCTTGATCATAATTCAAGAAGACTCGAAAAACCCTTCTAGAGTGATCCCTAACACAGTCCTTTAATTCCAGCTTGAACAAGATGAGACTTAATTCAAATATTATCTCACAATTTGTTATCTGATCAAGAGTCTTAGGCCTAACACGGTACAAAAATGGTCACAAAGAGTTTTCTAAGGAATGCTTTAGGAACCTAAATCCACTTCTACAAGCTTCAAATCTAAGCCTTAGAAAGGTTATGACATTGCATGTACAAGCTTAGAGAATCCACCTAAAAAGGGCCAAGAGATGGCCTCAAAATAGCCTCATAAATAATGTGAAAATGTTTGTCACAAAAATCCCTTAAACCAAGCTTTGACTCAACCACAAAATTGATTTACTCAGACACCAAATGTTTCTCTAGGTGAGTTTGAAATTTCAACAATACTTATCTTCAAAGGATGTCATAGGTTTTCTTTTGAATAGTATGAGATGTCAAAGTTTTATGCCTTTAGGGAGACCTTAAATTTTCCATAAAAACCCTTCCAAAAACCATAGATATGGTTCCCACTTTATTTGTCATAGGTTTGCTTTATGTTTTGCCTCAAATTTGTAATAACATAACTCTCCAACTATCCCAATTAAGACCCTTTTTATCAGATCTTATCCTTATTTATGTGGTTGGAACAATTAAGATATCAATCAATCCTCTTGATTGCTCATACATTAATCTCCATGTTTTGTCTTTCAAAATTCAAATGGAACTTGATAAAAAAAATTCTGTGCTTAGAAGGATCAATATATACCACATGATTCCTTATAACAAAGGAAGATCAATATTGAGTTCTACCTTTAGTTTTTCCCAAAATTTTGTTCAAGGAGTAGATTTTTTCTTAATGAAATTCTTCAACACATGTGCCTTAGATGTTGACTTCAAAGGAGGCCAAAGAGAATCAGAGGTATATTCCTAGACATTCTATTTAAACAAGGAAAATAGCCCTCAATTCTACCTCAAAACACTTCATATTATTGATGTCAGAATGGCCAAGAGTTGGCCTCAAAAGTTGTCAACAAAAAGCCTTAAAAGGAACCTTAGAGGGGCCAAAACAAATTGCCTTAGAAATCCCTACTACAGGTGCAAAGGAAGGATAAAAATTCTATCAGTTTAAACCCATGAATATCCTCATACAATGACCTATATCTAACAAGGAAGCCACCCAAAGAAAAAACTTAAGAATCTAGCCTCAGATCAGGCCTAACTATGCCACAAAGATTCTAATAAAAAACTTAGGCAGGCTAAGAGATAGTGCTTAAATGGGCCTCAAAACAATGCTTCAAATCCCATAAGGAAATCGTAAAAATGGGTTGAAGTAGTCTCAAATGATATTCCTTAGAGTGATGAAAGTGCCAAAAAAATGAGCTTTCAAATGGGCCTCAAAGAGGGTTGAAATTTGGCCATATTTAGTTTTCAAAGTATTCCACAGAAAGCCTTAGGCAGAGTTGAAGATGCCTCAGAAAAGGTGCAAGATCGATCCTCAAGACGAGATATGAAATAAGCCTCAAAGCACAACTCGAATATACCCTCAAATTTCAACAAAAAGTCTCGTCATATTCAATATTTTTTCCAGTGAATAGCCACCATAGAAAGACAAAAATAAAAAACAACCCTTGAAAAGTTAAAACACCCAGCCTTCTTCTAATTTGACATAATGCGTAGGCCTCATAATATAGCGATAATAATTCAGATTAGCGAGTAGATTCATACCTTTTGAGTGGAACAATCCCTCTTATTTATATTACATGAAGAGGCTTGTAGAGGGAGGCTAACATGTTCAAAAGAAGTGATCCAACTTTAACACAATATGAAATTTGAATTTTCAAATTAAAAAATTATGAACCCAATTTTTAATTTTCGTTGAGGCCAACTTAATGATGAGAAAGGAGGGTTGTCTTGGGCAACTCAAAGGATCATAGAAATTATCCAAAATATTTTTAATATTAATGCCATCTTTGATCAATCAACAAACCTAATTTGAATAATGACTAAATCATCGTCCATTATTCAAATTAGGGGCCTTAACCACACTTTTGGGGCACTTATTTTGATGGGCCATATCTCCACAACCATGAGGAGTTATGAGGCGTTCCACCTATCATTAGAATCAACACACCAAGGAGAATAAAATTCTAATAGCCTTGGATGCCAATTCATTGATATTATCATCCAAATTCTTCATAAAAATCAAACCATCATGACCACACTGCCAGTGCCAATCAAGAGAAAAAATTTGAGAACGTTCAAAGACCAATGTTGGAATCATTGACAACACCATTGAGCACATATAAATAAATTTTCACTATTCAATAATAATTATGTAGATATCACCCAAGATAATTTATAATGTCATTAAGATGATATAACTAAAATATAATCTCTTACCATACTCAAGTTGATATGAATTAGATCCCCTATATAATTTTTCGGCCACCTTAATGTTATTAGAGTGAAAACTTGGAGGAATAATCTTAAAAGAGCAATTTTGTCGATAAGACCCAATTTGGAGAATTAGGGACTAAAAACTTTTGGGGTAATTTCGAGGCCTTAAATAACATTTATTGGGGGTTAAAAGTTTCTTTCCTAATGGACCTTGTCACCTTGTGGTGTTATTATGCAGTCAAATAACTTTCCAATGGTTCAAGAAAGACATTAATAGGAGTTTGTATGCAAAATTTATACCTCTCGAAATTTGACCTATCATGATGGACCACCGTAATTAAAGAAGATGCCATGTCATCCCTTGTTACTCGTGGAAAATGGGATAACCATATGAATACTATTAAGAATAATTTATAAGAGTCAAAGCTGTCAGCCTAGTTGAGAGTTCTTTTTTAGAGTTGAATAAATCAAACTTGGCCCCTAGTTGGATATCATGATATGTTATTAAAAAACCACTAGGAGGAAAAGGGAGTTCCATTGATTTTTTATTATATCTTGTTCCATGATAGAGAAAAACAATTTGGGAGTGGGAGAGAGCATAATGGAGGGGTTTTAGTGTCTATAATATCTTTTCAAGCCACAGGTCCTAGATAACTCCATAGGCAGTACCTTTTCCTTGTATATTTTCATTATTTCCATTCCAAAGAAAGAGAGAGAAAACCATCCTTACCTTCCAATAGAGATTTATCTTGTAAGAGATTCGTAGAGCATATCTTATGTTCATTATGGTTGATGTGTGATTGTATTTATTTTTCTCTATTTTCCACATTTCATCCATTACATGCTATGTTGAAAACAATAACTAATAAATATGGAATTAAAATAAATGAACCCTCATAGTATAAATTTTAGTCTATTTTTATTAGTTATGTTATGACAAACTCTCTAGTAGAATATTCATGGCAGTTTATGAATCACAAGGAAACCCATTTTCTCTCATAACTAGGAGATTGTTTCATTACATAGCTCTCCAAGAATCTCATCTAACCACCAAATGATCATGGAAGTCTCTTAAACTACCTCACACAATGCAACAAAAATCTTCCCTCACAATACTCTTCAATCTAGTTAAAAAAGAATAAGATTGAATTGAATGATTTCTAGGAATAACATCAAAAATAATATTTGACTCCCAAGATTCTAATGAGTAGAATACACATATTGGGTGAAGGATTCCTAACTTTCCCAATATTTATATTGAAAATGCAACAAGAAATTCCTAAAGTAATTTTGTCCTTGAATTAAATTAGGACAAAAATTGTAATTCCACATCCCAAGACAACTTATACGAGTTAACTAAGTTAGTTTGACTTAGCTAGTTTAGGTAATTTGAGTTGAGGGTCTAACTTGAGTCATGTAGAGTGTCTCCTAATTTATAGGAGCCCTGATTGAGTTTATTTTGAGTTGTAATTAATTAATTCAGTTAAACTAGTTCCAACTGATGGAATAACTAGTAGGAGGTCTAATAGTGGGTTGTTTCTTCATCTGTTCAACCAGTTAACTGATAATTCAGTCATAAATAACTCATACATGTCAGATCTGAGAGTTACCCAGTTGAGATTGGAGTTCAAAGGAAATGTACTATCAATTGTATAATCATCCAAATTGTATAGGTGGTGCATGTAGTTAGAGGAAGGGACTAAAGAAAATGCACAATCCAATGGAGGAAAATTCCTATTGGGGCCTAATTCCTCATTGAAAAATGCAAGGAAATAGGAGTTTGGAAGGCTAGAAAATTGGCTAAGTGCTTTCCAGGGTCAACCTAGGAAGTTGTGAGACAAGTAGTGTAGATGTTTCTTGGGCTTGAGAAAAACATTGCAATCTTCTCATATTTTCTGACTAATGTAATAAACAGATAGCAAGGGTTTTTAGTTGTGGTTTTCCCCAGGAAATCATTGTGTAATGTGTTGATTGAATTTTTTCTCTTGTGTGCTTCTTGATGTTTTAGTCAATTAATTATTTATGCTAATGAGTAGAGTAGATTCAAGCATTTTGTTTAGTAAATTACAATTATAAGTTTGAATATGCATGGAATTTCTACATGGTATCACAGAAAAAATCACACTAGAAGAGAAGAATACAAGTTTTTCTTTGCAAGTGAAATTGAGTTTCCAGGATCCTTCTTCAGAGCCACTAGGATGTCATTCTATGGATTGAGGCTCAAATATTTCCTTGAGGGTAGTTCAAATTGCATTCCTTGGAAGGACATGATGGAGGCAATGTTGGTGGACAACGAGCTAAAGGAATTCATAGACAATGATATTCCTAAGCCTCCAACAACCAATGCTCAAGACTTGGAAGAGCGGAATAAATGTGTTGCAAAGGCGAGGAGGATCATACTAGAAGGAGTTCGAGATCATATTGTCTTGAATATCCACGGGAATGATACATCATATGCAATGGGGTAAGTCTTGATAAACGTTTTTCAGAACATTAGTAACCACAGGAAGTTGGCACTGAAGTAAAATCTCTGGAAGATAAAAATGGAGAAGAGCGACTCAATAACACATTACTTGAGTAGGTTCACCCAATGTCGAGATGAGCTCGGGAGCATTGGTATTACAATTTTTGAAGATGATTTTTTTAGCCTAACACTTCTAGGCCTTCCCAAGTGCTGGCACATCTACAAGCATTTGGTAAATTGGAGGGATTGTTGGGTTGTGTTATATTCTTTCCACATAGTTAATAGGGGATTTGAGGGGTATCCGTAACCCCACTTTATGGGATCCGGGGTAGCGCCCCAGAAAATTTTGATTTTGCACCGTATGTTAGGTTGGGCTGACCCACCTATGGTTTTGTGCATGATTTTTTCACATGTTTATTGGACGTGATGGTTTTTCGGTCCATGATATTGGATGCAATGGTTTTCAGTCCATGGTATTGGATGCGATGGTTTTTGGTCCATGGTATTGGATGCTTCGACATGTATAAATATGTATTATAACATTGAAAGGAACATAATGAAAAATCAAGCTAGTAGTCCCGATTTTGCGATCCAGTGGGAAAATCTCTGTGTATATGTGTTTTATGTGTTATTCTCTGGCATTGTTTATTTTTCTGTGTTTTAGAATTCATATGTAGGTAATTTATATACGGGGTTAAAACCTACGTTTGGTATCAGAGCTGTTTTTGGCTTCAAGGGGATGCCTTTGTTGCTGAGGGGTTTCATGCCTGTGGTAGACACTGTTCAGTGGGAGATCTATGATATTGATTTTGGTGGTGAAAGAAGATGGTGAGTATTGGAAAGATAGAGATCGAGAAATTTAATGATCAAAGTTTTGAGTTGTGGAAACTCAAGATGGAGGATCTATTGGTGGATAAAGATGAGTGGATTGCGGTAGATCCAGGTACTAAACCAACGAGAGTGACCGATGAAGAATGGAAGAAGTTCAATCAAAAGGAAAAGAGCACAATACGATTTTGTGTCTCATATTTAGTATTGCTGAATGTATCAGGGGAAGCTATGGCAAAGGCTTTGTGGACAAGTTAGGGACTTTGTACCAATCTAAGTCTCTGGTGAATAAATTGTTCCTGTGGAAAAAGTTGTATAACCTGAGGATGAAAGATGGAGACTCAGTGGCAGAGCATTTGAATGCATTTAATACTGTGGTAAGTCAGTTAGCATCTATTGATATTAAAATTTCAGATGAAGATAAGTGCATCAATTTGTTGTGTTCTCTACTAGATTTGTGGCATAGTCTGGTTATTGCAATAGGTAGCAATGCAACTACCTTTCATTTTGATGAAATAGTCTCATCCTTGCTGACGGAGGAGATGAGACGGAAAAATATGGAGAGCTGGAATGGTGATGCCTTGTTTGTACAAGGACGGTCCCGGAATAGAAACAAAAATAAGTCATCAAGTGGGAGATCTAAATATAGAGGGAGATCTAAATCTCCAGGAAAACCTATAAAGGTGGTGCTGGAAATGTGGAAAGGAAGGGCACTTCAAAAAGGACTGTAAATCTAAAGCTCCTGATAAAGGAAAGGGATCTGATGATGCTCCTTCTACAGAGGTGAAAACCACCTCAGATGAAGGTGGGGATGTGTACTTGGCTTCTCGAAGTACACATGTAGATCATGAGGCTTGGTTGATTGACTCAGGTGCATCCTTTCACTTCACTCCCCATAGAGAGTGGTTTTGTGAGTATGAGAAATATGATGGTGGTGACGTCTTCTTGGGGGATGACAGGAAGGCTAGAATCATTGGTTGCAGAAAAGTAAAGCTGAAGTTGCAAGGTGGAAGGTTTAGAACACTTCCAGGTGTTCTACATATTCCTACATTGGCCAGAAATCTAATTTATGTAAGAAACCTGGATGATGCAGGTGTAAAAATAGTGTTCGAGAAGGATACATACAAGATGGTTCAGGGAGCACTAGTATTGATGTGGGGAGTTCAGACTGGAGCTCTGTACAAGTTGCAAGGTAGCACTATTGTTGATGGGTGTAAAAATTCTAGTGTTCCTGAAAGTGGAGCAGAAATTCTAGTCGTCTTTGGAGAGAGGACCATGCTGTGGCATCAAAGGCTTGGACATATTGGAGAGAAGGGCCTTCGAATACTTCATGGTAAAGGTATGGTAGAAGGTCTGAGTAATAGCTCTCTGGATTTTGATTTCTGTGAAAATTGTGTATATGGGAAGTAGAATCGGGTGAGTTTCCCCTCTGGTAGTAAGAGGGCGAAACATATATTAGAGCTTGTGCACAGTGATGTGTTTGGACCTGTGAAGGTTTCATCACTAGGTAAGTCTATGTACTATGTGTCATTTATAGATGAATTCTCAAGGAATACATGGATATATTTCCTTAAGAAGAAATCTGAAGCCTTTGACAGGTTTAAAGAATTTAAGGCTCTCGTGGAAAATTAGATAGGGAAGAAGATAAATCTGTAGAGGACAGATAATGGTGGAGTGTTTTGCAGCAAGGAATTTGAAGAATTTTGTAAGAAGTGTGGTATAGCATGACAGAAGACTACTCCATATACACCTTAGCAAAATGGAGTTGCAGAAGGAATGAATAAGACATTGATGGAAAGGGAAAGAAGCATGCTCAATGGTGCCGAGTTAGGACAAGAATTCTGGGTAGAGGCAGTGGATACTACATGTTACCTCGTCAACAGGTCACCTTCATTAGTGTTGGAGGACAAGACTCCACAAGAGGTATGGACTTGTAAGAAACCCTCTCTTTCACATCTGAGGGTATTTTAATGTGATGCATATGTACATGTTCCAAAGGAGAAATGAGCCAAGTTGGATAGTAAATCTGAAAAGTGCATCTTGATTGGGTATAAGGATGGTTTAAAGGGTTATAAGCCTTGGAACCCAGTAACAAGGAAGGTTGTGTATAGCCGAGATGTGGTGTTCAGAGAGGTGAAAGATGTTATTAAACATGAAGTTGAACCAAAGGAACCTGAGAAGATAGAGTTTGAGCTAAAGGCGGAAGAATCAGACTCTACAACAGAGGAGGAATCAAAAGATGAAGAGCCACAAACTCCAGGTGTGAGAAGATCAGTTCGAGAAAGAAGGTAGTCATAAAGGTATAGTCCATATGATTTATGTTCAAATTTTTCTTTATCTATTATTGGTGATGATCCTAGAACTATGAAACAAGTAGTATATTCAGAGGATCGAAAACTCTGGAAAGAGGTAATGGTTGATGAAATGGCATCTTTGCACAAAAATGAGGATTGGGATTTGGTGGAGTTGCCGGCTGGAAGGAAACCCATTGGTAGCAAATGGGTGTTCAAGAAGAAGAAAAATGCAGAAGGAAAGGTGGAGAAATACAAAGCTCGGTTAGTAGCAAAAAGTTATTCCCAGGTGTCGGGATTTGATTTTGGTAATATTTTTTCTCCTGTTGTGAAGGTATCTTCTATTAGATTACTTTTATCTTTTGTTGCTACTTTTGATTTTGAGGTAGAACAGATGGATGCGGAGACAACATTTCTTCATGGGGATCTCGAAGACGATATTTACATGAAACAACCTAAAGGCTTTACGGTGAAGGGTAAGAAAGAACTGGTATGCAAGTTAAAGAAGTCTTTGTGTGGGTTAAAATAGTCACCAAGGATGTGGTATTAGAAATTTGATACATTTATTAGGGGACGTGGCTTCACCAGAAGCAAAGTAGATCATTTTGTGTATTTTAAATTAATTAGTGACCGTGCTATTTATTTGGTATTATATGTGGATGATATGTTGCTGGTTGGAAATGACAAAGAAATTATCCAGGATTTGAAGACCCAATTGTCCTCCAAATTCGACATGAAAGATCTTGGTGCTGCAAACAATATTTTGGGCATGGAGATTAAAAGAGATTGGGGAAAGGGGAAGCTTTGATTAAACCAGAGGAAGTATGTCGAGACAATATTGCAGAGGTTTAATATGCAGGATAGTAAACCGGTGAAGGTTCCTATTTCTGTAGGTGTAAAGTTATCTGTGAAATAGTGTCCGAAGACACAAGAAGAGGAAGAGGATATGTCCCGTGTTCCATATGCAAGTGCAATCGATGCTTGATGTATGCAATGGTCTGTACTAGACTAGACATTGCACATGCAGTGGGAATATTGAGTAGGTTTATGTCAAAACCAGGAAAGGAGCATTGAACAACAGTGAAACAGGTTTTCATTATTTGCGTGGCACTAGTCATTATGGTTTGTGCTACCAAGGAAGACCAAGATTGGATAAAGTGTTGGATATTTTTGGCTTTTTTGATGCAGACTGGGCTATAGATCTGGATCAGAGAAGATCTACAAGTGGGTATGTGTTTAACGTATTTGGAGGTGTAGTGAGTTGAATGAGAAAGAAACAATCTATAGTGGCACTATCAACTACAGAGGTTGAATACATGGTAGCCACTCATGCAAGCAAGGAAGCAATTTGGTTGTAGAGATTGTGTTCAAGTATGGGGTTAGTACAGGAAGCTATAAGGATAGACAATGAAAACCAAAGTGCAATTTTCTTAGCAAAGAACCATGCATATCATTCAAAGACAAAGCACATTAATGTTCAGTATCACTTTGTGAGGGATATGATAGAAGACAAAAAGGTGTCGCTGGTAAAGGTGGACACTTTGAAGAATACTGCAAATGCATTGACAAAATCTGTGAGCTTTGAGAAGTTCTTGTGGTGTAGAGAAACAATGGGCGTTTCAGGGCTAGAAAAATGACTAAGCTCTCTTGTGGCCCCTTGTGGAAAGAAAACAAGTGGAAGAATGTTGGGTTGTGTTATATTATTTCCACATAGTTAACAAGCGGTTTGAGGGGTAACTGTAACCCCACTTTATGAGGTCTGGGTCAATGCCCCAGAAAATTTTGATTTTGCACCCCATGTTAGGTTGGGCGGACCCACCTATGGTTTTTTGCATGATTTTTGCACGTTTTTTAGACACAATGGTTTTTCGGTCCATGGCATTGGACGCGATGGTTTTTGGTCCATGGTATTGGATGCGATGGTTTTCGGTCCATGGTATTGGATGCTTCGGAATGTATAAATATGTATTATAACATTGGAAGGAACATAATGAAAAATGAAGCTGGTAGTTCCGGTTTTGGGATCCAGTGGGAAAATCTCTATGTATATGTGTTTTAAGTGTTATTCTCTTGCATTGTTTATTTTTCTGTGTTTTAGAATTCATATGAAGGTAATTTCTATATGGGGTTAAAACCTACAGGGATCATCTACCAAAGTGGGATCAACTATGGTCTAACTTGGTGCAAGAAGAGATAAGGTGGGACAGCTGAGATGGGACCTCATCCAAAGAAGTGGAAGAGGAATTTGCATTAGTCAACAAAGGAAATAAAGCTAAGGAAAAAAGATCCTAAGGCAAGAAGGGAAAGAAGAAATACTTGTCCAGCATCAAGTGCTTTCACTATCCTAAAGTTGAGCACTATGCCACGAAATGTCCATAGAAGAAGGCAAGTAAGAAGGAGCACGCACTTGCAGCAATAGGTGAAGCTCTAACTTCACAATTCGAGCTTGATTTTACTCTCATTGCATGAATGGGAATCAAAATAATGGGAAGCATGTGGTATCTCTACATTAGTGCCTCATTCCATATGACAGGAAATAGAGATCTCTTTAGTGACTTGGAGGAGAAAGACCTCAAGCATAACATTGAGTTTGGAGAGGACGAGAGGTATATTGTGGCTGGTATTGGTATAGTTACTTTTCATAGGGAGTTTGGCTCCCCCATCAGACTCAAGGATGTGATTTTTGTTTCGGGTCTAAAGAAGAATCTTGTTTTTGTTGTGGTATTGGAAGAACGTGGCTACGATGTGATATCTAGCAAAGGAAAGGTTTTCCTTAAACACATCACCATAGGACAAGTGAAGAAGATCAGTGTGCGAGTCAAGAAATTGTATGCACCTGAGTTCAAAGATGCATGAAAAGAATTGAGGAGCAAGGAAAAGGTTAGAGACTTGCTGGTTGAGAGGGAGCATGATTTACCTCTCAAAATGGAACCTTAGAAGAAACCTTAGCAAGTTGTGGAGCAACTAAAATTGGAGAAGCAAAGAGAAGACAAAGTGGAAACATCCACTCAAGTAGAGACCTTCAGTGTGGTGGAATTTTGAGCTAAGTGGGAAGAGGGAGCACATTCAAACATACCTCCAGGCATGAGGCGGGGCAATGTGAAGCAATAGTCCCAAGAGTTGTAGAAATTTGGGCAGGGTCCATTGAGGTGTCTTTCTCTCCTTGATCATTACCTTTCTATGGGGGCTCATAGTATTTAGTAGTAGGAGTGGTCCGAATTGGATCCTAAAGAACTCTCTAAGTTTTCATAACTCTGTAAAATTCATGCCAAAGTTTCAAAGTCTTACAAAGGTTGAGCTTATCAGAAATATCCTCGAATAGTTGTAATTTGTGAGCAACGCCAAGCAACGAGGACCCTCGGTCAAGCATGCCGACTGTTGGCCCATGGTAACATGCGCTGCCACAAAAAAGCTAAATGGGAAGTCTTTTTGATAAATAGGGGAGGTTTCTATCGTCAGGTAAACCCCTCAGAGAAGAAAAAGTCTCGAGAGACGCAGACTCGAAAAGTAAAAAACCGTACGGAATTCGCCAATTCCGTCAGAGGTGGGTCCCACATGAAAACCGACAAGATATTAGAAGGGCTTCAAGTGGTAAGCAGTTTCAACCGAGTCTCGCCTGATGCCACACACTGGATGCCATGCATCCGACGGAAGAGAGAGAAAACCGCTCACATTGGACGGGTAAACATCATGCAACTTACCGCCCAATATGGACGGAGACCATAGGATCTGGAGGCTCCAAATCAATGGCGGATATGCAATCTGATGGATGAATAAATTCAACAAGGTGAATAGGTTGAGTTATATAAGGTTTGAAGTTTGGCATGAACAATGAGTTGGCAGAGGTATCATCTTCGCAGTGATTTTGGGAAGTTAAATGAAAATAACTGTACTTCAAACATTTCCAAGAGAACTGACACTCAGTTGATTATGAAATAGGTGGCCAGCTCCTTGTGAAGTGTTACACAGTGATGATGACACAGAATAGGGGAATTCAAATGGATAGAGGTAAAAGAACCAAAATGCCAGGAAGTAGAAATGAACAGTTAGGAAGCAGATTGGATTTAAAGCCACCAACTAACAGAGACAAAGCAAGCAGTGAGAAAAGCGAGTAAGAAAGTTAAGAGAAGAGAATAGAGAGAGGAATCCGACCTGACCTGAAGGCAACATTGAGCTAGATAGAGCCAAAGAGAGTCCAGAGAAGGCTTGAGAGGTTCAAGCGACCTCCTCTGTACATGCCTGTCATGTATAAGTCTCAGATTGGGCTCATACTACTGTGATCAATAGAGGTCGAGTTTCAGTAAGGAGAGTCTGTGTACTCCAGAGACATGGGGGATCCAAGTCCAATCCTACTTATTTATATCTATTGAGTGAGACTCAAATTGAGGTCAATGTTGTAAAACTCTGTTGTGAAAAAATAATAGAGAGGCCACCACTGAAGGCTAGACCAGGAGACATAGCCTAGGAGCATTGGGTGAACTCATTATTAAACTTGTTTTGTTTACATATTTTCCTGTTATGTTTTCTCTAACTGCTTCAGTGTCTATGTATCTCGCAATCTTATCGATCTGTTGTATAAAGTAACATAGGCACATCCATGCACATGAGTCTGTAATACCTTTAATTCGTTGTCCTGGATAAATTCCAGATCAAGTGGTATCAGAGCTCTAGGTTACTAAGGTTAGACAAGCTTGTGCTGGATTTTGTTGTTGAATGCTAACTAGATCAAAGCTTAAACTAGGAGAAGAAGAGTTGGTTGAAACTAACCCTGAAATTGGAAGAGTCTATCCTAAGAGGAAAATGTAAGAAGAGATTCCCTTGGAATCAGACCCTCAGTTCATGGATAGATTCATGATCATGAGAGCCATGGTAGAGGAAATGTATAGAGAATTTAAGAAAGGTAGAGAGGAAGATTCATCAAGCTCCAAATGAGATAAAGGAGTAGAAGAATCTCTCCACCATGACCACTATAAAGACAAAGGGAAAGAAGAAAAGCTTCCCACACCTCCTAGTAGCCCTAAAAATAAAAAGAAAACATCTTTGATTAAATTAGATGTTAAATTTTATTTACCAATATATGATGGAGAGCTGAATGAAAAGAAGCTAGATAATTGGATTAGACAAATTGATGTTTATTGCAAAGTGCAGAGAATTGATTCAAACATTAGTAATATTTAGTTGGCCAGCCTACACCTTTGAGGCACTGCCTTGGTATGATGGGAAGGCAGGACACAAGCTGACATGAAGAAGCATGGTAAAATTATTTCTATCTGGAGTGACTTTGTTTCTGCAATTAAAAAGCAATTCTATCCACTAGCCTATATGCAGCAAGCCATGATGAGTTGGCAAGCTCTTTGCCAGTTAAAAGGGAAACGTGTACAACGCTACACTCAAGAATTTAGGAAAAGGGCTTTGATTCTAGGATTTTCTTTAGACTCACCTGAAACTCTACTGAAGTATATAGGTGGTCTACATAGATACTTAAGGCACACTATTCTCATGTTTAATCCCACTAGCATAGATGAGGTATCTGTTGAAGCTACACATCTAAAGGATAGAGGCAAGAATGTGAACCTAGAAGTTGGGGGATCATCAAAACCCACTGCAAGCAAGAATAAGGACAAAAGAAAACAGAAATGGAAAGAGAGGAAGACAAATACTGTGCAAAAGACCAAATATTCATGCACTCACTGTAAGAAGGATCGACATGATGATGAACACTACTGGATTCTACATCTAGAGCTAAAACCCAAGAAGTATGATGGCAAGAAGAAGAAGACTACTGCAGCTATTCAAAAGGATTTGGGGTCAGACTTAGGAGATGAAACAACAATTTCAGCCATAGGTATAAAAGGTAAAAGTTCTGAAGCATCTACTAGTAATTCTGCACAATCTACTGAAAATGAAGAAAATGAGAGGAAAAGATATGAGCTTTTTCATGTTAGAGTTGTTTCCAAGCATCAAAAGATTGATACTTTGTTTGATAGTAGCTCAAAAGCAAATTTAATTTCTGAAGCAATGTAAAGAAGTTGGGATTACTAACCACACCTCACAAAAAGCCATATCCATTAGGTTGGTTATGTGATAAAGCACAGCTACAAGTGACTAGACAATGTAAACTTAGGTTTTATTTTGGGTCAACATTTGTAGATGTTGTTGAGTTAGATATTGTTCCCTTGGATATATGTGGAATTGTTTTAGGAAGTCCTTACTTGTATGATAGAAAAACCATTTTCTATAGAGCTGAAAAAAAGTATCAACTCATTAAAGATGGAATCGAATATATTGTAAGAGCTCATAAACTCAAAAATAATCACACTCTCATAAACTTAGGGAAAATGAAAAGAATTGTAAATTCACGCAAACAATTTTTACTGATGGTTGTAAAGGAAAAGAAGCCTGATAAAACCAATGTATTTGAGGGTTGTAATGCTAAACAACAAGCTGATTTAGAAAAAGTTGTGTCAGACTATGATATACTATTTCAAGAACCTAAAGGTCTGCCACCCAAAAAGGAAATAGTACATGATATTAATTTGTAGCAAGATGCTCCATTGCCTAACATCAAAATGTATAGGTTGTCCACTTTAGAGAATGCACAAATCAAGAAGCATGTACAGGAGCTGCTAGAGAAAGGGTTCATAAGACCTAGCACATCGCCTTGTGGGTATCCAATTGTCTTAGTGAGAAAGAAATATGGCTCATGGAGAATGTGCATTGATTATCGAGCACTGAATAAGATAAAAATAAAAAAACATTATCCCCTTCCTCGCATAGATGATCTACTATATTAGTTGAAAGAAGCTGTTTATTTTTCCAAGTTGGACTTACAGAGTGGTTATCATTAGGTTAGAGTTGCAGAACAAGATGCATGGAAGACTGCTTTCAAAACAAAACAAGGATTGTATGAGTGGTTGGTTATGCCTTTTGGCTTAACTAATGCTCCTGCTAGTTTCATGAGAATAATGAATGATGTACTCAGACCTTTTATTGATGATTTTGTCATTGTATATTTGGATGACATTCTTATATTTAGTAAAACATGGGAAGAACATTTAAAGCATGTCAAGCAGACTCTAGATGTTTTGAAAAAAGAGAATCTTTATGTTAAGCTCTCAAAATGTGAATTTGGCAAAACATGTTTGAATTATTTGGGTCATATTGTAGGGGTGGTGAATTGAAGATAGATCCCTCTAAGGTTGCAATCATTGTAAATTTGCCTAAACCCAAATCTGCTACAGAAGTTGGAAGCTTCTTAGGAGTAGCACAGTATTGGAGAAAGTTTATTTCTAACATTTCCTTGATTGCAACTCCTTTACATGCTTTAACAAGATTGAACAAGGTGTTTTAGTGGGGAGGTGAACAACAGAAAGCCTTTGACACCTTAAAAGAAAAGATTAGTACAACATCAATACTAGCACTGCCCAAACTTCAAACACCATTTGAGATTGAAACAGATGCCAATGACTATGCCATGGGAGCATTATTGATGCAACATGGTAAACCCATATGTTATCATTCTGAGACATTTAATTCTGCAATAGTTAATTATCCCACATATGATAAAGAATTGTATGCATTAGTACATAGTTTGAAAAAGTGGAAACATTATTTAATGGGAAAAGAGATAGTTATACATACTAATCATCGCCCACTTCAATATTTGCACTCACAAACTAAGTTGCAGCAATCAAGACACTATAGTTGGATGGGTTTTCTACAAAAGTTTCATCTTGTCATCAGATATAGAAAGGGCATACACAACAAAGTTGCAGATATTTTGTCCAGACCAATCATAAATGCATCTACTATACTTAAGCATAATTTTGTATTGCATGAAAGCTACATTGAATAGTATGCTCAAGATATAGATTTTAAAGATGTATATGCAACTTTAAGTCATGGAAAACAAGTAGAAGAATTGGATTATCATGTTAAGGATCAAGTCTTGTATCATTTGGGAAAGTTATGAATTCCTCAAACAGAAAGAGTAAATAAAATTCAAGAAGCACACACTTCTCTAATATGAGGTCACTTTGGTGTAAGTAAAATAGTTGCACAACTGCAAAGATTTTGTTATTGGCCAAAAATGCATGAGATAATTTCTAGATATGTAAGAGGGTGTACCATGTGTGCTAAAAGCAAGCCCAGCAACAGAAAACTAGGCTTGTACCCTCCATTACGAGTTCCTTCTCACCCCTGGGAAAGTGTTTCCATGGACTTCGTTGGGGGACTGCCTAAATATAGAAAAGGTCATGACTATTTATATGTTGTTGTGGATAGGTTCAGCAAAATGTGTATTTTAATACTTTGTAACAAACAAATTACCACTGAACAAACTGCAAAGTTGTTCTCTCAGCATGTATGGGCTTATTTTGGATTACTCACTTCCATTATATCTTATTGAGATACACGATTTTTTGGTAAATTTTGGTCAAGTTTGTCGGAATTGATGGACACCAGACTAAAGAAGAGCACAACTTTTCATTCACAAATAGATGGAAAAATAGAAGTGGTCAACAAGATAGTGATCCAGTTGCTTAGAGGCTATTGCAGCAAGCATCCCAAGCTTTGGGATGAACATTTATGTTATGTGCAACATGCTTACGACCGAGCTAAAAATTCTTCTACACAAAGATCTCCTTTTGAGACCTGTTTTGGTTTCACACCAAGGTCTCTCTTGGATTTTGTCTTTGGTAAAGACATAGCAATTGAGGGTCATAGAACAACTGGAAAAGAACCAAGACAAGTACAAGGCAAGGCATGATAAGCATCGTATTGAACATAGTTTCCAAGTTGGTGATCAAGTCTAGCTATATATCATCAAAGATATAATGCAAGGTGAAGGTAAGAACCTGAAACAAATAAGGTATGGGCCTTTCAAGATACTTGAGAAAATTGGTGAGAATGCTTTTCACCTTGATTTACCAGCTTACATGCACATCTACTTAGTTGTTAATGCAGACAACTTGAGACTATTTGAACCTTCATTGATTGAAGATCCCAAAGAGCAGAGTTAATTGCCTTCCATTGATGATCTGTTACCTGAATATCTTAATGAGTTATAGGAAGATACAATTCTGGACAGGAATATGAGAACTACGTGCAGGGGGGGTGTTGAGTACTTGGGGATCAGACTCAAAGGTTCAAAACCAAGTAGTGCGAAATGGATAGAAATTGGGCAAGCGAGGAATCTATACCCTCACATGATTGATGCTTAAAAACCAAATTTTGGTGGTCCAAAAGATCTTTTCAGTGGGAAGGTCATGATCCAAATTGGATCTTAAAGAAATCTCTAAGTTTTCATAACTCTGTAAAATTCATGCCAAAGTTTCAAAGTCTTACAAAGTTCAAGATTATCAGAAATATCCTTGATCAGTTGTAATTTGTGAGTAGTGCCAAGAAACGAGGACACTCGGTCAAGCATGTTGACCAGTGGCCCATGGTAACACTCATTGCCAAAAAATAGCAAAACAGGAAGCCTTTTTGAGGAACGAGGGAGGTTTCTGATATGTGATTAGTGACACAAGTCACTAATCGCATATCGCCAGGCGAACCCCTAAGAGAAGAAAAAGCCTTGAGTGACCCATACCGGAAAAGGTAAAAATCGTATAGAATTCGCTGATTCCATTAGAGGTGAGTCCCATAGGAAAACTAGCAAGATATCGGAAGGGATTTGAGTGGTAAGCAGTTTGAATGGAGTCCCTCTTGATGCCACAGACTAGGTGCCATGCGTCCGGTGGAAGAGAGAAAAAACTGCTCATGTCGGATGGGTAAACATCATGCAACTTACCCGCCCAATATGGATGGAGACCATAGGATCTGGAGGCTCTAGATCGACGACGGACATGCAATCCGACAGATGACCAGATTCAATTGGGTGAAAAGGACGAGTTGTATAAAGGTTTGAAGTCTAGCATGAACGATGAGTTGGCAGACAAATCATGTTCACGGGCATTCTAAGAAGTTAAATGGAAATAACAGCAGTTCAAACATTTCCAAGACAACTGACACTCTATTCATTATGAAATAGGTCGCCACCTCCCTACGAAGCATTACAAAGTGATGATGATGTAGAACAGGGGAATTCAAACGAACAGAGGTAGAAGAACCAGAACACCAGGAGGCAGAAACAAATAGTCAAGAAGCAGATTGGCTTTAAAGCCATAAACTAACAGAGACAAAGCAAGCAATGAGAAAAGTGAGTAAGAAAGTTAAGAGCAGAGAATAGAGAGAGGAAGCCAAGCTGACCTAAAGGCAACATCAAGCTAGACAAAGCCAGAAAGAGTCAGAGGGTATATGAACTCCAGAGAAGTCTTGAGAGGTTTAAGCAAACTCCTCTGTACATGCCTATCATGTATGAGTCTCAGATTGGGCTCATACTACTATGAACAATAGAGGTTGAGCTTCAGGAAGGAGAGTCTGTGTACTCCAAAGACTTGGGGGATCCAAGTCCAGTCCTACTGATTTATATCTGTTGAGTGAGACTCAAATTGAGCTCACTATTGTAAAACTCTGCTTTGAAAACATAATAGAGAGTCCAACACTAAAGGCTAGACCAGGAGATGTAGCCCATGAGAATTGGGTGAACTTCTTATTAAACTTGTTGTATTTACATGTTTTGTTGTTAAGTTTTCTCTAACTACTTCAATGTCTATGTATCTCGCAATCTTATTGATCTGTTGCATAAAGTAGCATAGGCACATCCATGCACATGAGTCTGTAATACCTTTAATTCTTTGTCATGGATAAATTCCAGATCAAGGAGGATCAATGTCAGTCAAATATTGTGGAGTATAGAGCATAGTTGAAAACAGAGCAGGAAGACTAGTAACAGAGTTGACAACAACACAATTTTCCGAGTAGATAGTTGCATATTGATTCAGTAATTATTTTTATTTATCTTTTATTTTCAGCTGTAGAAATTGCAATAGTAGCAGGACAAGTGAAAGGTGTCTCATGCAATACATTCCAAAGTTTTTGGATCAGGTGGATGTGAATCCCTTTCTTTTTTAGAGGGAGTGTTGAAAATGTAGCAAGAAATTCCTAAATTATTTTTTTCCTTGAATTAAATTAGGAGAAAAATTGTAATTCCACGTCACAAGACAACTTGTACGAGTTAACTAAGTTAATTTGAATTAGTTGGTTAAGTTAATTTGAGTTGGGGGTCTAACTTGAGGAATGTAGAGTGTCTCCTACTTTATAGGAGCCCTGTTTGAGTTTGTTTTGTGTTTTAATTAATTAATTCAGTTTATCTGAGTTAAAGTCAGTTAAACTAGTTCCAAGTAATGGAGGAACTAGTAGGAGGTCTAACAATGGGGTGTTGCTTCATGTGTTCAACCAATTAACTAATAATTTAGTTATAAATAACTCACTCATGTCAGATCTGAGAGTTACCCAGTTGAGATTTGAGTTCAAGGGAAATGTAATATCAGTTGTATAATCATCCAAATTGTACAAGTGGTGCATGTAGTCAAAGGAAGAGCCTAAAGGAGCTGCTTAATCCAATGGTGGAAAATTCCTATTAAAGAGGGGCTAATTCCTCACAACGCAAGGAATTAGGACTTTGGAAGGATGGGAAATTGGCTAAGTGTTTGATAGAGTCAACCTATGAAACTGTGAGACAGATAGAGATAGTGTAGAGGTTTCTGGGGCTTGAGCAAAGCATTGTAATCTTCTCATATTTTCTGACTAATGCGATATATAGATAACAAGGGTTTTTAGCTATGGTTTTCCCCAGGAAATCATTGTGTAATGCGTTGATTGAATTCTTTATCTTGTATGCTTCGTGATTTCTCGATCGATTAATTATTTCCGCTGATGAGTAGAGTAGATTGAAGTCTTTGGTTTTAGTAAATTACAATTAGTAGTTTGGATCTACAAGGAATTTCTACAATATATGTTCTTCCAATCATTGATCCGTAAACTACAATGGATATTCCAATGAATAGTTCAACACAACATATCTAATAAAATTATATTTAAAAATACAAAATTCTACAATATTACAGTTCTATTAGATCTATGGATCTGCAGTTTTTTTGTTAATAGTGCATGCATGTGAATTTAAAATTATGCCGAAAATAGAGAACAATGAAATAAAAACTCACACACACATTTGACACAAGATATAACCCTGGAAACTCTTTCAGGAGAAAAACCCAAATAGAAGGTGAGGTCGCTCTACTCTATTTATTTGAATGGAATTATGGTTTTGAGTACAAAGAAGTAGGGCATCTGGCCTATGGGCTAGTATAATGCAGAAATTCTTTGCGTTTTCTCTATTTAATATCCCTCTTAGCTATTTTTGCTCAACTATGGAATAAATGAACTCAAAATAATGGAACCCCTTTCCCTCCTAGTGGCCTGGTTATAACACAAACTAATAGCTTACTAGTGGTTAGATTTGACTACCTCAACTCTTAAGTAGAGTTACAATATAGAGTCTTCTAGAGTATTATTCATCATAATCACATGGCTTTCCCATTTTCCACAAGTTATGGGGGCTTACATGACATCCTCTTGAATTATGGTGGTGAAAATAGGAAGTTTAACTTCTAAGTGGCATAACTTTCACAAACAAACTATGGTTGGCGTGATTCTTTCGTTGTTGGAAAGGTATTTGTGCGTATAATAGCTAAGGTGTGGTGCTAAAACAAAAAGTTTTAACCCCATAAATTGTTCTTTAGTGCCTCAAAATGTTCCCATAAGGTTCATAAGCCCAATTTTCCAAACTAGGTTCTGTTGATAAAAATGGCCTTGAGAGTTGATTGCTCTAGTTTTTCCACTCTAGAAGCATCAAGATGGATGAAAAACAATATAATGATCCAATCTGGATCAATCATCTATATTTTACCCAAGATCTATTTTTTCTCTTGATTGTGATGATTTGGTTAAATTCCAAATTGGTCCATGGTTAATAAATGGAGAATGGTGCACGAGAAATCTAGAACATGAACATGGGAATGACTTAATGATAATATAAATGAAAGATTTGAGGGAAATGATCATTGGCATTCAATCTAAAGGGATAGATAAATACTTTTACACTTCTCCACATTAAATGCACTCATCCCATATTTCAATAACTACATGATTAGATTTTTACACCAAATTTTACATGCATTAAACGATTAACTTTATATATTAATGTAGGTAAATGACTTTTTTTAAGGGTCATAATGAATGAAACAAGATATAATACTACTAACACATGGTAATAGGGGATTAATTTTCCATATCCACCTTATCTCTTCCCCTCTAGTGAAATCACAAACCCGGTAGTGCTTTTCTAAGACCATTTTGCACCATTTATATTATATTTAATCATTGATATTTATGTAACTTGAGTTCCATTATAACAATCCCACCACAAGATTCATATAATTGTATTTCAAGATCTTCATTCACCACTCAAGCCCTAACCTTGAAATTTACACCAAAATTCGATAATAACATTTTTACACCATTTACAAATAAAATCATATATTTAAACTGACATAGCTCAAATATCATAATTATAACCACATTTATCACTTATACATTATATACTCCTATATATCTTTAAAATTCAAACTAAAATATTACAAATTAAAACATTAAATACAACACCAAAAACACTATACTCATATATCCACTTTATTGATCCACAATACCCTCAACTCAAATCATAAAATATAACATCATATCAATACCATGATAAAATGATAGTTTTATTCATTGATCAAGTGATCAAATTTTAGCTCAAAATTAAAAGTACTCAAAAATTCTTATGACCAATGTCAAGTTGAAGTGCTCGTCATTTTGAATCCAAAGACGCTTGTTTCACCTCAATCCGACATGGTATGCTCAAGTTATTGCGTTCTAATCATTTGACCTAATAACTAAAAATGAGCACATATGCTGACTGGGCAATAGACTAGGCTTATGTACAAATAAAATCATCAAGGGTGACTGTGCAGGTACAGACCAATTGGGTTCTGCTAATTTTCAAGCTCTGGTTTGTGCAAGTGGTTGAATTTTATTGGTTTTGTTTGGCCAATCATGGGCTGCCACGTGGCCCAATCATAAGTTGCCACGTGGTACCTCTAGGGCAAACCAAAATTTTACAGTTTAGGCCATAGGTATGGGTAGGATTGAACCCTCGACCTCAAGCCTACTAATGGAAAGCTCTACCAACTCTTTTTCATGGTGGTTCTTAATCACTATGGGCATAAAGGTTATTTGAAGTTTAACTTGGTGCTGTTTTGGGAGGAGGGGTCGGGTGGTCAGCCCCGACCCCTGGTCACCTGCAACATCACACAACCATGGTGCAAGGAGGAGGGGGCTCAGGAACTTAGCATGGCCCTTGGTCACAATATTTCAACATGACCATCAGTTAACCGGAACAAGCATCAACATAGAGGGGGCTTAAAATTAGCCCTAGGCCTTGGTCGCATGCACCTACACAGAACCATGGCGAGGGAAATTATTGGAGGGAACTTGTAAGGGGGCCAAGCCCAGGCTATATGGCCTTTCACATGACCATGACAATTGAAGCAAGGGAGCTCCAACAGAAATGGTAGGTCATTGACCTAGCCCTTGGCCCCATGGATGACAACATGACAATTGATCTGACATATAAAGGGCTAGGCTGGCAGGGCTGGGATTTTAGACTTGGCCCCCAGTCGCATGGCCCATGTTTCCATATTATTCCACATAAGGGTTATTTGGAAACTTAAGTATTCAACAAATTGCACCTTTGGCGGGTGAATTTGTTACCTTCGCAGCAGAAAATGGGGCAGATTTGTAGGACAATTAGACTATTGGTTTGATTTGTAGGACTGATAATAGTAAAACTACATGGAAATCTTGTAGTGTCATATCTTTGTGATTTTTTGGCCTTTTGGAGTTCAAGAAGAGTCTACCTAGGAGTTGTTAGACATTCTGGATCAAATGGTGACCTCTATTTTCTGATTTGAGTACATCTAAAGTAACTTTTTGCAGGTTCAAGCTCATGGGTGTATGAATCAATCAGTTTTTTTGGAGTAGTTCTTGAAGGTGTTTGAGCATGGAGAAGACCTTGTAGGGGTTTTTTTACCTTTAGAAGTTCACTGTAGCAATTGTTACTTGCATGGTTCAATTATTCTATACTTTTCTCACTATATTTTGTTGAGGAAATTTTTTTATTTGTCCTTCAATGTGGAATTGGAAAGTGTTTATATGCTCATGTATGCTCATTTTTAGATGGAGTACAGGGTCTTTGTAGGAGACACCTTGTGTTACTAACATTTTCATGACTGAATATAGGTTTTCATGATGTTTGTGTGAGTTACTTGTGGGAGAAAATATCGGTAAAGGAGAAATAGCCACATGTTTTTCAGCTAACTTTTATGTACTCGTTTTCCACTAAATATATGGAGTGGTCTAGCTATGTTGGAACACCCAGAGATTTAGACCAGGAGGGGTGAACTCCATCACTAAATCCTTTGTTCTACTCTTCATGAATTCCTGTATGCATTATGTGATTTTTTGTTGCTTTCTTAAATTTACATGTGAAAAGTAACTCATATCTTTGAAGAGACCTTTTGGAAAACCTGATTTGTGTTAAGACCCAGTTTTCCTTGCAAAGTGTCGGAGAATGATCCCTATTTTTAGGAAGAGGAAATTTACCTTCTCCTCCATTTTCAGATCAATCGGTATCAGATCCTCATATGACCAAGTTGCAAGAATGGGAAAGAAGAGTCTCCAAAAGCTAGAGGATATGAATTTGGTTCTTCGTATGGAGAACAATGAGTTGAGAAGAATTCTAGAAATGGTTGAGGAGGAGAAGAGGCATATGTGGCTTCAGTTGTAGCAAGTGCTTGAGGAACAAGTTGTTGAAATTTCCACTCTTATGACAAAAAAAGATACCTCCAAAATGAAACCAATATGTGGGCATGGTTCACACAGTAGTTATGGACCATATGAGGAAAATGATGCATGTGAATTTTGCAAGCATATCCAAGATTCTCACCATATTCCAGTTGGTAAAAGTGGGTGGCAAGAATCATCTCCAATGTCATCATCATCATCTGAAGCTGAAAATATGAATGACAAGTTTAAGCAGATAATAAGAATTTCAAGTACAATTCCTTTTGTTTATGTTCATAACACCTCTTTTGCAACATTTGAGAAACATACCAAAGGAATTGGTATGAAGCTTCTTTATAACATGGGTTATGAAGGAGGAGGCATTAACATCAATGGCAAAGGGATCACCAATCCAATCATGGTACAAGAGAGACCAAAATATCAAGGATTAAGATATGGTCAAAGGGAATCTGGAGAATGCTCTAAACAGTTTGAGGCAAATCAGTCATCAAAGGATGATATGTCACACCAAGATGGTGGTGAAAATGTTCATTTGTCTCTCAAACGAGATGAATTCTTGAAGGGACCTTGCATGTCATTGTCCACCCCACATCGTCAAAGTTGCAACCCAAGGGACATGTATAAATATCATGGGTGTTTTCCAAATGCTGGTAATTTTGACTATTTATGGAATATGTATCCTTTCACTTTCAGTGATCCATTTGACCATTGTGTGGTTGTTTGTAAGAAACACATGGTAATGGTTAAAAGGATGGATCTAATTCTAGGAATAATGCATGATGAATCTCCTTCGCATGAGAGGAATTCCTTGTCAGCAAGCAAGAGAAATTTCTTTTGTACCCATTGAAAAATGCATGGGCATGGAGATGAACGATATTGGAAATTACATCCAGAGCTTCATTTCAAGAAGGGAAAAGAGATTGTGCAACCTAATGCAAGGGAATCAAGAGGTGGAAAAGAGGACTCACTGTAATCCTAAAGCAACCATCAATGCAAAGTTGATGCAAAAAGAGAACCCATAAGCCTGGGATAGGCAAATATTGGGTAGATTGTTTGTAAAATTGCTTTGTAAATTTGTAATTACTTGTTGTTGTTTACTTGCTTGGGTAATTCTTTAAAGTGAACAATAATAGTCAATATGTGCAACAAGTATGTTTCGTTGATGTTATGTTATTGACTTGTTTATAAGTCCATATGTGTAAGGACTTTTGGAATATACAAGTTGTCATCCAAGTTTGCCTAACAGTTTGTCATGTACTCACCAATGCAAGTATTCAAGATGAAACTAGCTGTGAATATAATCTTCGTTTAATATTGTGCAAGATGACTATGTTTTTGTAGGAAAAGCCAATTTTGTTATTGAATTTTTGCAACAATGTAATTTTGTGTACAAGCATAGTTTGAGGATAGTGAAGAAAGTTTATATTGCTTCTGATTTCCAAGATGGAGTCAAGCCTGTGTTCTATAGTTGGACATCAAGATGAAGTTGTTTTGAGCCATGCATATATGAGATTAAAGAGAATTTTTAGATTCCACTCATCAATGTTTTCATTCTTGCATCAACGATGAGAATGTTTTGCTCAATTCTTAACAGGACAATAGGTCTTCGCGAACAAGATAGGTGAAGTGTCCTGATTGGAGCTTGAAGTGAACCAATTGAAAATATATCCTATGCATTTAATTTTTGGGTAATTTTGAGTTTCAGCTTCATTTTATTTACTAGGAGAAGTAAAATTTTTGAGTCCAAAAGTTCCTAGTGGGAAGGTGTGATTAGGTGACCAAATGTTAGCTCAAAAACTAAAGTGCCTAGAAATTCTTGAAATCAACTTCAAGTGGAAGTGATCAACTTCAACAATCTAACACTGTATTCTCAATTTATCGTGTTTTGATCGTTTGGCCCAAGAGCTAAAAAATGAGCAGGTCTACTGACTGGGCTTCCATATAGCTGACATCATCCAGGGTGATTTTGCAAGTTCAAACAAATTGGGTGCTGCCAAGTTTCAAGATCTGGTTTGTGTAGGTAGTCAAATTTGTTGTAGGTTTTAACCTCGTATAGACATTACCTGCATATGAGTTCTAAAACACATAAAATAAAGAATGTGAGAGCATAACACATAAAACACATATACACAGAGATTTTCCCCTGGATCCCAAAACCGGGACTACAAGCTTGTTTTTTCATTATGTTCCTTTCAATGTTACAATACATATTTATACATGCCGAAGCATCCATTACCATGGACTGAAAACCATCACGTCCAAAAAACAAGTGTGAAAATCATGCACAAAACCATAGGTGGCTCTGCCCAACCTAACATAGATTCCAAAACAAAAATTTTCTAGGACGCTACCCCAGACCCCATAAAGTGGGGTTACGGGTATGCCTCAAACGCCATGTGACCCCCCCTCTAACCCCCCGGTTAACTATGTGGGCTAGTCATGGAAAGAATATAACACAACCCAACATTCTCCCACTTGTTGTTTTCTTTCCACAGGGGGCCACAAGAGAGCTTAGTCATTTTTCTAGCCCTGAAATGTCCATTGTCTCTCTACACCAAGAGAACTTTTCAGAGCTAACAAATTTTGTCAATGCATCTGCAATATTCTTCAAAGTGTCCACCTTTACCGGAAACACCTTTTTGTCTTCTATCATGTCCCTCACAAAGTGATACTGAACATCAATGTGCTTTGTCTTTTAATGATATGCAGGGTTCTTTGCCAAGAAAATTGCACTTTGGCTATCAAAGTCTATCCTTATAGCTCCCTGTACTAACCCCATACTTGAACAAAATATCTGCAACCAAACTACTTCCTTGCTTGCATGAGTGTCTGCCATGTATTCTAACTCTATAGTTGATAATGCCACTACAGATTGTTTCTTACTCATCCAACTGACTGCACCTCCAAATAGGTTAAACACATACCCACTTGTAGATTTTCACTGATCCAGATCTCCAGCCCAGTCTACATCAAAAAAGCCATGAATATCAAACATTCTGTCCAATACTGATCTTCCTTAGTATCACAAACCATAATCACTAGTGCCACGAAAATACTTGAAAACCCGCTTCACTGCTATCCAGTGCTCCTTCCATGGTTTTGATATAAACCTGCTCAATCTCCCACTACATGTTCAATATCTAGTCTAGTATAGACCATTGCATACATTATGCTATTGACTGCACTTGCGTATGGAACACGAGACATGTCCTCTTCCTCTTCTTGTGTCTTGGGACACTGTTTAACAGATAACCACACACCTACAGGAATAGGAACCTTCACCAGTTTACTATCCTGCATATTAAACCTCTGCAGTATTGTCTCGACATACTTCCTCTGGTTTAACGAGAGCTTCCTCTTTTCTCAATCTCTTTTAATTTCCATGCCCAAAATATAGTTTGTAGCACCAATATCTTTCATGTCGAATTTGGAGGACAATTGGGTCTTCAAATCCTAGATAATTTCTTTGTCATTTCCAGCCAGCAACATATCATCCACATACAAGACCAGATAAATAACACGGTCACCAATTAATTTAAAATACACACAGTGATCTGCATTTCTTCTAGTGAAGCCAAGCCCCTGTATAAATGTATCAAATTCCTGATACCACATCCTTGGTGACTGTTTTAACCCATACACAGACTTCTTTAACTTGCATACCAATTCTTTCTTACCCTTCACTACAAATCTTTTAGGTTGCTTCATGTATATTTCCTCTTCTAGATCTTGATGTAGAAATGTTGTCTTCACATCCATCTATTCTACCTCAAAATCAAAAGCAATAACAACAGATAAAAGTAGTCTTATAGAAGTTACCTTGGAAAGAGGAGAAAAAATATCACCAAAATCAATTTTCGGCACCTGGGAATAACCTTTTGCTACCAACCGAGCTTTGTGTTTCTCCACTTTTCCTTCTGCATTTGTCTTCTTCTTGAACACCCATTTGCTACCAATGGGGTTCCTTCCAGCTAGCAACTCCACCAGATCCCAAGCCTCATTTTTGTGCAAAGATGCCATTTCATCAGCCATGGCCTCTTTCCAGAGTTTTCCATCCTCTGAGTCTACTACTTCCTTCATAGTTTTGGGATCATCATTCGTAATAGATAAAGGAAAATTTGAACAGAAAGTCGATGGACTATACCTTTCTAGCTGCCTTCTTTCTCAAACTGATCTTCTCACAGCTGGAGTTGGTGGCTCTTCATCTTCTGATTCCTCCTCTGTTGTAGAGTATGATTCTTCCTCCTTTAGATCAAACTCTAATATGCTTAGTAACATCTTTCACCTCTCTGAACACCACATCTCAGTTGTACACAACCTTCCTTGTTACTGGGTTCCAAAGCTTATAACCCTTT
>APFE030771332.1:131878-155334 GCA_000404065.3 Pinus taeda
GTCAAAATTATAGTGAGTTTGGGAGGCTTCTCTCCAAGCTTTTTGAGCATAGGAATAAAATCTTAAATCAAAATAAATAATTTGTTTCTTTAGGTCTGATAGACCAATGATTGGTCTCGGTGGACGTTAGCCATCATCATCATCATCATCACACACACACACACACACACACACACACATATATATATATGATTAAATGGATAATATTCACAAAATATTTACCAATTTTAATATTAAATTATATGTTTCTTATTGAATATTCACCCAAATATATATGTATGACTTTTCAAACCAGAATATTTGCCTATAATACTATACATAGGTATAATATTTGAATCCTTCAAAATACCCAGTTTTGCATAAATTCAAAAATAAATTTATAATTTTTATAAATCTTATTTTTAATTTTCCGTTAGTTGAGGAGCCTTGATGTGACATAATTCTCAGTTGAGGGAATATTATTTTCGGTTTTCTCAGTTCATGAAAAATAATTTTAAAATTGAAAAAATGATAATATTGTGAGTGGCCATTTTGTCAGTGAGTGCTCTGACAATGACACTATTATGCTACTGCTCTACTCAATGCTGCCATAATTGACAGGGTTCTAGGTCCCTTACTTAAGCTAGGGTGCACAACAATGGTCAGTGATATACACATAATTCTTGCGTTCACTTGGGAGGAAAGAATAAAGGATTGGGTAAGAATCTATGTGGAGGTGTGGAGAAAGATTTCTTCTTCCGCACTCTACATAATGTATCAATGTTTTGGTGAAGATGATTTTTTTTAACTGAATTTAGTAAAAAAAAGAACATAGAAAAGAAACTAGAAACAACTTTAAAAATGTATAAATTTAATTGCAAATTCTGAATATTTCTCCAATTCACCATTTTTTATAGAAAAAAACTTAAATCACCAACAAAAATGTGAAATAAGCTTTCATTAACTTAAATCACCAACAAAAATGTGGAAGAAGTTTTCATTGTGCTTCCTTCACACCTTTGCAACCCTACACATGCTAATGCAATCTCAAACACTACAAACATTGATTTCAAACGCTACAAACACTGATCACAAACACTACAAACACTTTAGATTAGCCTACAGAATGGATTTATATAAAAAAACCATTTGCGCTGAAATTTAAATGTGTTTTCCCATATAATTACAAAAAGAGATCATACAAGAACATCATCTTGACTTATAGTGATCTCTTAAGTTACATATTCTGTGCATTTTTCACATCCATATACAAACTTTGGCAAATAGATTTTTTCACAATAATTTAATATAATACATTTCATTAAATAATTTACCAATTTGTCACCCAACCACAAATTGATAGTACACCATTGATTCAATAGAAAAAATAATGATTACAAGAACCAACAAGTGAGAAGCATCTCTTTTTTACAAGGACCAAGAAATGAGAAGCATCACATAATCATCATAAATGTTCTTAGGTTTTTTCAATGTTAAGTTTTACTATTTATGTGCAGACACTGTGATGGTTCTCAATGCACTTCAACCCAAGGTAGAGGTCAAGGCAATCGAAATTAGTTGTTGGTGAGAGCAACAAAGAATAAAAACCAAAGGGATGGCAATGATTTTTGTGCATACGATACCCTTATATACGTATCAAATTTTTGTGCGTACGATACCCTTAAGTCATAATTTTACTTTTGAAAACTCAAATAACTAATTAAACAAAATTATTTTCATTAAAATAAATGCGAAATGACAAACAAAATCACAAAAGTTGCTTAATTCCCTTACATGTGTATTATAAATTCCCATTCTAGCTCTAATCACCATTCTTTACGAAATGTTGCAAGAGCATCCTTGGCTTTGGGTAATCCTCATCAACAAAAAAAAGACAAGTTTCTATGAGTTTGTAATAAGTGTTGTTATACCCATGTATTTTAAGTTCATACACTTTTATTGTTAGTTGTTGATACACACAACAAATGGTTGTTGCTACTCTCGTAGCTACATTTTATCAAAGTGAAGATTGCGTAGAGTTGTTGAAACATCCAAAGTTGACAGTTGTTCAGTTGCACTGCTATAGGACAAATTCTATTAGTTGCACTTCCAAAATGAGATATAAGTTACAAATTTGGTTTTTCGGCATGCTGAGAGGAGATGAATTAGTTCAATTTTGGAAGATGAAGAGGTCATTGGCATGGGAAGTGATCTATTTGGGTTGGAATGTGAAAAGGTCGGCAACGTAATGATAAATGGTGAAGAACAAAGAAGGAAAGGGACTTTTTTTCCTACATTCGGGCTTTTGCTTCTGCCTCTCCACTCTTGGACGTTTGGTTGTTATAATGCTAGAATTTGTTGACTACTACAAGATTTTCAAACTGTGCGACTAGTTGTTTTGCGAGTTAGGAAGGTGTCTAGTTGTTGCATGTGGTGATGTTGTGTAACACCATAGAAAATTCAAGCGCTCTGAGGGAGATGTCCTATAATATGATTTTTTCTGTAAAAATATTTTTTGAATTAATAAAATATACTTGAATCCCTTCTCTTGTTTGTACTATGTGATTTAATCTCTAATTAATTACTTTAGTAACCAACTCCAATGGCCTGGTTTGTGCACTCTGCAACATCAATCTAGATTATGTAGATGTTGTGAAATCTATAGAACCTTGACTGTATTAAGTGGTATTAGAGAGGGATTTGTTCTCGGATTTGCACCTTGAATTGCCTTGTGTAATAGTGTACCATGAAACCTTGTTAAGGGTTGCACAACAGGAGCGATGAAGGTACAAGTTTGGTTACAAAAATTGGGTTGAGGTCTATGGATGTTGGTGAGACATTTACAACTTGTAAGGTTGCCACCAAGGAGAAGAGGAGCATGAAATCAAGAGCTAGAAGAGTTAAGACAAAGAATAAAAGAGTTGGATTATATAATAAATGGAGATGTAGAGGTATATTCAGAACCTGAAGAAGAAATATATGAAGAAAAAGAGGTTGATGAGAGAGACCTAGTAGCAAGGTTGATTTTATATTTGAGCAATAAATGTAGTGCAAGAGTTGAAGTTTCTTGTTATGATGGAAATCTGAGAGCTGATGTGCTCAATGATTGGATTGGGGTACTTGATAGGTACTTTGAGTATGTAAATGTTTAGGATCTAAATCAGGTGAAATTTTCCATGATGAAGTTGAAAGGACATGTTGCACCGTGGTCGGATATGGTGCAGAACATAACAAATATTCACTTAGAAAAGATCAAGACTTAGAAGAATATGGTCACGAATATGAAGGCGAAATTCTACCTATTTATTACTAGTAGAATTTGTACAGACAAATCCAAAACCTAAGACAAAAGGAGACCTATGTTCATGAATACATAGAGGAGTTTCTCAAACTATCACCTCGATCAGGTATAAGGGAACCAACCTTACAAAGAGTTGTAAGGTGTGTCAATGGACTGAAATACTTGATTCAAGATGAAAGGAGTACACATTATTTTTGAACTATTGATGAATCCTATCAGATTTCCCTCAAGGTGGAGGAAAAATTGAATAGGAAAACACAATAGAAAGGTATAGGAAGAGGTTTTAGATGCAGAGGTAAGGTAGGGACTATTAGAGGCAGTGAAAAGGAAGCATAATCCACTAGTGGTCAAGGTGGTAGAAGTGGAAATAGTACTGAAAGAGGAAAAGGAAATATTGGAAGAGGAAATGACAAGTATGTAATTTTTTATGTAACCAAATTAGAAAATAGAAGAAAAGATAGATCAATGACTTGAAAATAAGCCTCCTCGAGCTAGAAACCTCCTTTTACATCACAAAAATGAACAATTATTGGATGATACAAATGACAATACATCCTTTGTATACATAGGAGTCTAAAGGGTCACAATATAATTAGGGCCTACATAACAATAATAATGTAAGGTCACAATAATAACAATATTGGGCTTATATGGGGCACAACAATAACAATATGGGGGCTACATGGGACACAAAAATAATAGTATGTGGAATACACTAGTATTATAGAGACCTGATACGCTCCTCTCCTTCAAAAACATGTTCTCCTCAATGCTTAAGTAGTTATAAATGCTTCTATATAAAATATTCATCCTCCCATGTGGAATCTTTCGCAGGTAAGTTCTTCCACTTAATGAGATATTCTAAAATTGATTGATTTCATAGCTATTAGATTCTTGTTTCTGTGATTGCTTCAAGCTCTAATATGATTTTTCCTTCCTCATAAGGTTTTGGAAATATAGTTTGAACTGGAAGCTTTCCACCTATAACATTCTTCAAACATGAAACATTGAAAATCGGGTGTATTTGTGAAGATGTATGTAGCTCCAATTTGTATCTCATAGTATAAATATTCTACAATAGCTTATAAGGGCCATAGTACTTGGGTGATAATTTATTATCCTTCTTAGCTTTCTTGAGTGACATTTTATTGTATGGTTGTAGCCATAAAAATACCCAACTATCCACGTCAAAACTTCTTTCACTGTGATGTTGATCTACTTGTTGCTTCATTCGATTCTACACTAGAGTCAGATTATCCTTTAAGAGTTCGATAAATTGTTGTTGATGCTTGTTATGATCTTCGACTACTTGAGCCTTAGCACTATGATCCAGATTTAAATAGGAACACAACAAATTACAGAGATAACCATAACCACAGAGATGCAGCAGAAACAATGCTTCATTTCATTAATGTAAAATACTGAAATATGCTTACAATTAGAAATGGAAATACGCCATCTAGGGCAATGGTAGCTTATCTAGGGCTACATGGCTCTGAACTGAACTACAATTAAGCTCAAGGGCCTTTTTATTATTGAACAATAAGAGAAAACCCTAAACAACTAAAACCCTAACCCGAGGAGATGTAACACCAAGATTTTATGGGCCCCATTGGGGTGATTTGGATAGTCAACTTCCTAGGGTCGTGACTTGGTCATATTATCTCCATTTGACACGCATGATAACCCGTTGGAAATATCTCTCTGAGGACCACGATGAAAAAGATGATTTTAGGCAAAAAATTGCTGGCAGTAGATTTCCAGAAAAAACATCGTTTAGGACCTCGAAACGGCTCTGGAGGTCTAGGGCCCAAAAAATTGCTAAAAATAGTAAAATGTGCTACAATTAAGGAAACTAAAAGACTGAAAGAAGCAATGGTGGGGGTCCAAGTGGAATTGGTGGGTGGCCACCAATTTCCACTTGGATCACACTGTCTCTTCGAGATGATGTGATGAATGGTTGATGGTATCTTTAAAGTACCATAAATGGGGTTGTTTTTGTTGCAATATGGAAGGACGTGTTGTACCACCATTCTACTAGAGGTAACCACTTGACAAATTATGTTTGTTTATCAGATACAAATGAAATAATATATCCTTCCAAACATTTTGTTCACTATCTCAGTGTTCCCATCAAATTGAGGATGCTAATATGAGCTATGAGCCAATTGAGTACCAAGTCAAGAAAATAATTATGTCCAAAAATTTCTAGGTAAAGTGGGATATTTGTCACTTACAATAATATTTATAGTTCCATATAAATTGTGAAATATTTCCACAAATGTAGAAGCAACTATATTGGCTTTGAAAGGATGAGATAGAGCACAAAAGTGTGCATACTTGGTGAGTCTATCAAATTCCACCATGATGACACTATTTCCTTCATACTTGGGTAGACATGTGATAAAATCCATTAGGGCCTCCTCCCAACACTGACTTGGAATGGATAATGATTTTAAAAGACCTGGAGTTTTAACTGTATCATCTTTATTTTATTGGTAGACCAAACGTTCGACCACAAACTTCTAACCATTGGATTTAAGGTCATACCAAAAAAAATTCCTTCTTGACCTTGTGGTAAGTTTATAAAAATATTGAGTGCCCTCCTATAGAAGAGGTGTGCAATTTCAAAATAAAATTTTCTTTGAGTTTAGAATTCTTATATAAATATAATTGATCCTTGTATCATAGTGAATCGTTTTTCCAGATAACGGTATCATATGCAATGGGATGTCATTGTAACTTTTGAATGAGTGTCCAAACATATTCATCATTCTTCCATTCATCCCTTGCTTCATTTATCCAATCAGTTTGGATAATAGAAATGGTATAAAGCAATGCCTCCACATCCTCATCCTTTCTTGAAAGCACATATGCAACAAAATTTTTCTTCCCTTTCTTGTAGATGATTTCAATTTAATAACCCAAAAATTTGTTACCCATTTTTCTTACTCTTCTGCAATTTTTATTCCAAGAAGTATTTAAGGCTATCATTATCTATTTTTTTACCTTGATGTGTCTTCTAGTTTGGTAAGGGCGCAATTGCTTCAAGGCATGTATAATTGCCAACATTTCCTTCTCATAAATTGGTTTGTGTAAATTCTTTCCTTTGATTGGATGACTTTCAAATGAAATGGGTCTTCCTTCTAGCATTAAAACAACACCAATTCCCTTTTTTGAGGCATCACATTCCACAATAAATGTTTTTGTGAAGTCTGGTGTAGCTAGGACTAGAACTCAACACATTGCCTCTTTAAGATGTTCAAAGGCCTTAGTTTCCTATGGAGTCTAAGAAAATGCATCTTTCTTTAGTAATTTTGTTAGAGGTGTTTCTATTTTTCCATAATTCTTAACAAACTTATGATAATACCCTGTCAAACTGAGAAATCCTCGAATATGCCTTAAATTTTTGGGGATTTTCCATTTCTTGATGGCTTTAATTTTGTTAGGGTTTATCTTATGTAATAGCCCCTGGCTGATTTTCTATGTAAATAAAATAAAACCAAGGTCATGGGACATGTATTCCAAGTTGATGGTGGGTAAACATTATAGTGGGAATCCCTTGGGGCTTATTTATGGCCATGGAAATTGGAAAAGACATTGGCAATGGAAAAGAGGAAATAAATGACATTTAATTATGAAAATGAAGGATAATAGGATAAAAGGAAGGTGAAGAGACACACATTTTCATGCAAGGGAAATTAGAGGAAAATGAAGGAAAATGAAGAAAAAGGAGACATCAATGATGAAAAGGAATCAAAGAAACAATTCACAAATTTTGTCAATTCAATTTTGTTCACTCTTTCCATACTCTCATTCTCCCATACACTCTTGCACACTTAGAGAATTATTGAAGCAGTCTAGCATTCATTTGAATTTAGAGAAAGAAAGAAAGGAAAGTGAGGGAGTACAAGGAGTTAGTTGGATCAACAACTACAATAGACTTACTTTGGAAAATAATAGGTTGTATGTGTTATCTCCTTGCTGTTTTTTGGATGCATGGTATATGCATGTGGTTTTATGGGTATGTGTTGTCATTTTCATGGATATTGCTTGGATTGATAGTGGTTCAACCTTGCATTCCATTTCTTGGATAGCCATGGTGTAGTGGGTTCTCATTTATTTTTAATTTTTTTCTAATTTGTTCTCAGTCACCTATGGTTGTGGGTTGGGATAGGATATTTGGAGACCTAGAATAACTTGGGTCCCTAGAGGTTGCAGGTTGAGATGGTAGTTCTCTAGAGCCATTTAACAATTTGGGTCCCTGGAGGCTTCAGGTTCAGATTGAATCCCTAAATCGCTAGACACCTTGGGTAGAGATCAATCTAGTTGGTGTTGGTAATTTGTGGACCGGTTAGGTGATATCATTGTGGTTGAGGGTTGAGGTGGTTTTGCCTCTAGAAGCCTTGGTTGTTTTTATTTTGGTTTAGCCCATATGGTCCCACATTCATTCTTGGAATATGGCGTGGGGGTGATTGGATGAAAGAGATATTTGGTTCAACCTAATATATGGTCGGATGGTACGTGGAAGTCCTTGACTTGGTTGGAATTTTCTTATGTCAATATGAGTTATTTTCCTATTGTGATCTATGAGCACTTATACTAGTTATTATGGTAATCTTATGGCTGATTTGTCATGGTTACTATTATGGTTATATGTTTTTTATATGCATGGTTCTATTATGTGCTCTAGCTATTGCTCTTGTTCATGATTTGATAAGTTATTGGATGGTTAATGAATGCATGGGCTAATAAGTATTATTGGAGCTAGCTAGAAAGGGCATAGAGATTTCTTGGTGATTCTTAGGTGAATTTTAGAATTTTATGATCAGATATGAATTCATGACCTGCATCTTATATGTTTATAATCTGTTTGATGAAATTTCTATCATGTATTAGGCATGCCTAGGTCAATATGTTGCTAAAGTTCTAATTCTTTAGCATTATTATCATCATTGTCATGATTCTAGAAAGCTACAGGGAGTTCTGAGTAGTGATCTGGAGACTAGCCTAAAAAAGTGGCATAGATCTCACGACCAAATGCACATAACAAGGGATTTTGGGTCATAACCTCATGAATACAGGCCTATGGTTGCAGTTATAGCATCCCAACCACATGCATGAAGTGTTATTGGTGTGGTTGGGGAGTAAACCTAGTGGAAAAGAGTATGAGCTCAATGATTGATCATTTTGGGTGGTTGGTAGCATCCTGTGTGATCTGTAGTCTCTGAGGGATGTCATATTACTTCTAGTTTAAAGTCCCCACTTCCATAACTGGAATGTGGAGGTCCATTCATATCATAGTGACACTCAAATCATGTTTACCGTTGAAGAGATTACGGAAGTTAGTAAATATGGGAGGGTTAGTTACAAATTGGTATTAGAGATTTCAAGTTCAAACACTTGGACTGGATGGGATAAGTGCATATTGTTATGTATGCATTTAAATTGTATATGTGTATACTATTCATGCATTGTGATGGTTATGGTTATTATGCATGTGGTTGTTATTGCATTTTTGTGTTAGCATGCATAATGTTGATATGTTGAGGTCATTATGTATCTATATCTTGCTAATATAAATTGATTGTGTAGATGCGATAACCTCCCCTGAAATACACTAAGCTATAATTTTGGTCATGTCTCTATTTGGTTGATCTATCATGACATGTTTGCAGGAGATAGAAGATCATAGATGAACAAAAAAATGGTGGAATACAATTCACATGACTCCCCTTATAGGTTTGATGTGAATTCTATGGAATGGAAAAGGTCAGTTGGGTAGCAAGGAGAAGAATACTCTCCTGATTTAGCAGATACGCTGAGAAGTTTGAAGGTAGAAATTATAAATTGGAATGCAAATAATAATAGGTTGATTGAGGCATAGGAAATACTTTCCAGAGCTCAAGAAAAGAAAGTAGAATTTAATGTAGTTATCCTTCAAAGCCTTTCATATTTGTAGAACTAGGGACAGCTGGGGATTAGTTAGGGATGGGAAGAAAAGAAAAATGGGGCATATGGAAAATGGTCTCATCGAGAACACAAGTTGGATAGGGATGACATAGTTGGTGGTGGTAGATCTTTGGATACACCTGATAGGTGGGCTGGCACCCATGGATTTTATTCCAGCTCGATTTCTGAGAGATATCATTATCATTACCACCAATATCCTTATAGGAGGAGTGAGAAGGGGTGCTTGTAGAACAATTCAAGAAATCCAAGCCTCCTAATTTTGATGGGTATGTGAAGAAACTAGAAGATGTAGAAACATGGATACTTGGGATGAAGAAGTTCTTCATCTTGCATGATTATTCAAAGAATATGAAGGCCAATATAGAAATCTTCAGTCTCAAGGGAAAAGCAGATATTTGGTGGGAATTTGTGAAGCGTTTCAAAGGCATCAGGGTAGAGGAGATGAGTTGGCATGATTTGAAAGACTCTTTAGGAAGAAGTAATTGTATGAGAGATATTATGACAAAGAGGGAAAGGAATTCTATGAGCTCAAGATGGGTTTCATGACAGATGAAGAGTACATGACCAAGTTTCTAGAGCTATTGAGGTATGTTCCCTACCTCAAGGATGCTAAGAAAAGGTTATAAAGGTTTATCAATGGATTTCTTTTAGCATTCAAAGATCATATTGAGTATGATGAGCCTTGTTCATTGGAGGAAGTCATCAGGAAACTAAAAAATCGTTATGAGAAGTCTAAGAAGAATTATGTGCCTTAGAAAAATTGGAAAGGTAATGAGACGACTAAAGGGAAGAGCCTTAGAAGCGAGGAAGAACTCAGGATGAAAGTGATAAGGAAAATGTGGGACCCCATAAGAAGTTAAATGTAGTTCAAAAAGGACATGGGTCTCAACCTAAGGAGTAGAACAAAGGTGATGGTAGAAAGCCTTTGAGGTGTTCAACTTGCAGCGAAGAGCATCGTAGCAGTGAGTGCCCAATGCACCAATGTGGTTGGCCTCATATTTATAGTGCACAGGAGGCAGAGATAGTTGGAGATACTGGGTAGAGTATGAATCGGATTTATGCAACACCGGATAATAGGCAGGCAAATCATCAAGCATAAATTATCGATATGGAAGGTAATATTTTTTATCATTTTGTTTCTATTTTGATTGATCCTATATCAAATTATAGTTATATTAATCCCGATCTAGTGGATAAGCATTTATTTAATAAATAATTTCATGCATAATATTAGTTGGTGTAGTTGGCTACAGGGACCAAGATAAGTGAGATCTTGTGCATTTGAGTTAAATGGTATGCCTAATCAACGCATCTAAATATGCTTCCTTTGGGATCATAAGGTATGATTTCGGGCTTGGATTGGTTGTGCATTCATGGGACCAAAGTGGACTACAATGACAAGGATATTGAGTGCTTGCATGATGATGGGGAAAGGAGAATTTTGCAAGGAAAGAAGAAGCTTATATCAGTGAGAATGATTACAACTATGCAGGAAAAGCATAATTGTAGGAAAATAGGCTTATTATCTGAAGTGTATATTTATAGTGAGAAAGGGAAGGAATATGAGGTTGATGAAGTCTTGACGAAGTATCTTGCCTTGGAGCAGTTTCAGGATGTGTTTCCTGCAGAGATTACAGAGTTTCCTCCTCATAAAGAGGTGGAATTTTCTATTAAGTTGATGCCAAGTGCAACACCAACATCTAAGGCATCGTACAAGATGAGTACTTCAGTATTGGTGTAATGGAAGTTGCAAATTCAGGAGATGCTTGATAAAAGATACATATAAAGGCCAAGGTTGTCGCCTTGGGGTGCGCTAGTATTATTTGTAAAGAAGAAGCATGGTATTCTTAGATTTTGCATTGATTACAAGTAAATAAACAAAGTGACTATCAAGAACAAGTATCTGTTGTCGAGGATTGGTGACGTTTTTGATCAGTTGAATGGAGCAACGTTGTTCTCAAATATTGACCTGAGATTAGGATATCATTAGGTGAAGAAGACATCTACAAGACAACATTCTACATAAGATATGGACATTATGAGTTTGTGGAGGGTTCTTTTGGTCTTATCAATGCTCTAACCACATTCATGTGTTTGATGAACGTGTTGCACCCTTATGTGGACAAGTTTGTGATAATGTTTATTGATGATATATTGATATACTCTAAGAATGAGGAAGAGCTTGCAAAGCACCTGGAAGCAACATTGACATCGTTGAGAGAGCATCATTTATATTCCAAGCTCAACAAGTGTAGTTTCTTTTAGACTCAAATTAATTACTTGGGACATGTTTCCAAGGAAGGGATGGTAGTGGACTCAAAAAAAATTCAAGCTATTATGGAGTGGCCAACTCCTAGGAATGTGGATGAGGTCATATCATTCATGGGAATAACATGTTACTACAAGAGGTTCATCAGGAACTTCTCAAGGATTGGCTATCCTATTACATCTTTGTAGAGGAAAGGAAATAAGTTTGAATGGAATGAGGAGTGTGTAGCAAGTTTTGAACAATTGAAGATTGCATATCCTGATAAGGAGCTTGTGGTTGGTGTAAATGCTTGTAAGGAAGGACTTGGTGGAGTCCTAATGTAGGAGTACAAGTGGTATGCTATGAGTCACGAAAGTTGAATGAGCACGAGCAGAGCTATGCGACTCATGATATTGAGTTGGAAACTATCATTCGTGCATTTATTATGTGGAGACATTATCTTCCTAGTAGGAGCTCCATGTTGATGAGTGATCATGGTGAGCTGACTTGTTTGATCAACCCAATATGAATGTTAGGCAAGCTATATGGTTGGATACTATCTAAGTTTGACTTTGAGATCAGGTACATCAAGGGAAAAGAGAATAGGGTTGCAGAAGGTCTTAGTAGAACAATGAAGGTGAATCATATTTCATCCATGAGTTCATATGGGACAGTTTTATAGGAGAAAATCTTGCATGTAGGGAAAAATGATTAGGTGTATCAATAGCTGAAGAACATATTGCAAAAATAGGGTAAAGATGATATGGATGAGGAGAAACACATCATAACAAATGGCTTGGTGAGATTCAGGAATAAGATTATGTGCCAGATAACAGTGAACTCAAGAATCTTATCTTGAGGTATTTTCATGGCAAGCCACACTCAGGCCACCCAACATATCAAAATACTTTGACAACTGTTAAAAATTTATGCCATTGGCCGAAATTAAAAAATGAAGTGGTCGAGTTTGTTGGGAGATGTTTGTACTATCAATAGGTGAAAGTTGAGTGCAAGCATACAGTTGATTTGGTGCAACCTATTTCGATTCCATAATGGAAATGGCAGGTCATTTCCATGGATTTCGTTATAGGTTTCTCAAGGACATTGAGGCAACATGATTCCATTATGGTTGTGGTTGGCAAGTTGAGGAAGGTAGCTCACTTCATTGCAGTGAAGTATACCAATTCATCTAGTGACATAGATCAAATCTTCATAAGGGATATAGTGAGATTGCATGGTATTCCCAAGAAATATAATATCAGATAGAGATGCCAAGGTCACTTCCATGTTTTGGAAGGATTTGTTTGCAGTCTTGGGGATAGAGTTAGCTTTCAACAAAACTTATCATCCACACAAAAATGGTTAGGCAGATAGGGTTAACAAGATCCTTGAGGACATGTTGAGGATGTATGTCATGCATCAACGAAGGAAGTGGTAAGAGTATCTTCCACTAATGGAGTTTTCATATAATAATGTATATCAAGAATCCTCAAGGATGATTCCATTGGAGGCTATTTATGGGCAGAGTTGCAATACCCCTATCAGCTGGAGTGATCCAATGAACATGGTGTTGATTGGAACAAATATTGGCCAATATGGAGTTGGAGATGCAAGTTATTAAAAGGAATCTAAAGGCAACATAGGACATGCAAAAGAGTTATGCAAGTCAACATAGAGAATTCAAGGACTTTCATGTTCGAGAGAATGTGTACTTGTGCATCAAGCCAAAGAGGATCACCTTGAGGATTGTGTCATATGCCAAGTTGGAACCTTTGTATTGTGGGCCTTTTGAGATCTGGGAGAGGATTGGATCAATGTCATTCATACTTTCACTACTGCCAACTGTGAAAGTCCATGATGTTTTCCATGTTTCACTGCTTAAGAGATATGTCTAAGATGTCGATCATGTGATTAATTGGTCTATATTGCATATGGAGCTAGACGGAGAGTTCCAGCCAAAACCTTAGTGCATTTTGTAGTGGAAACAACTCATGCTCTAGAATCGAGCAATAGAGCAAGTTAAAGTGCAATGGAAGCACTTTGGGCCCAATGAAGCTACATGCGAGATGGTTGATTAGATGTAAGATTTGTATACTTCCTTATTTTTTGGTTGAGAAGATGTGTTTGGTATATGAGTTTTGGTTATATATTTATATATGCATATGTGTATTTTAGATGTTGCAACGAAATGTATTATAAATATCCAATCAGCACTATGTCGCAAATAATGCATAGAGTTGTATTATAAAGCCCCAATAAGAAGTATGGTGTTCATGGTTTCAATAGTTTGGTATGATGCAAATGTTGAATTGACCCGTGTTATAAATCTCCATGGGAAACATGTTTTTTTGGTTATAAGCGTCATTGAACACTAAGGATAGTGTTCCCCATAGGGGAGGGGTTTGTAACAACCCCTTGTTGATTTTCCATGTAAATAAAATAAAACCAAGGTCATATGACACATATTCCAGGAGGAATGGTGGGTAAAGTTGACATTATAGTGGGCATAACTTGTGGTTTATTTATGGCTATGGAAATTAGCAAAGGCAATGGAGAAGGAAAAGTGGAAATAAATGGAATTTAACTATGAAAATAAAGGAAAATAAGAGAAAAGGAAGGTGACGAGACACAAATTTTCATGTAAGGGAAATTAAGGGAAAATGAAGGAAAATGAAGAAAAATGAGACATCAATGATAAAATGCATCAGATAAATAATTCACAACTTTTGTCAGTTTAGTTTTGGTTCTCTCTTTCCATACTCTCTTTCTCTCGTACACTCTTGCACACTTAGAGAATTCTTGGAGAACTCTAGCATTCACTTGAATTTGGAGAAAGCAAGCAAAGGAAAGAAATGGAGTGAAAGGAGACAATTGGATCATAGGGACTTCACTCAATGAGCCTCTGGAATATCACGTACTCTCATGGAATATTAAAAAATACCCTAAATTTGGCTACATATTGGAAAATACCTCCAAAAATCACATTACTTAACCCCCTACCAATACAAACCCAATAAAAATTCCCAGTTTAAAATATCCCTACTTTCACTAGATATTATAGATATCCATTTTTTCATTAACATTTTTAATAGCCTTTTATATTTTTTCATTAACTTTGAACTCCATTTTTTATACCTGCCAATATAAAAACCCTTTACCCACTATATATCCCCCAATACATTATGTCTTTTTTCCTCAATATATATCCCCCAATATGAACCCACCTGGTATGATATTTCTTTCCCAGTGAAGCCCCTGTGAGTTGGATCAACATATATAACAATCTTACTTTGCAGGTAACAAGTTGCATGTGTGATTTCCTTGCTAGGTTTTGGATGCATGGTATATGCATGTGGCTTTATGGTTATGTGTTATCAATAGCATGGAGATTTCCTATATTGACAGTGGCTTCAGCTTTGCCATTTCGTGGATAGCCAAGGTGTAATGGGTTCCCTATTTTATTTATTTATTTTCTAATTAGTTCTCATGTTCCCTATGGTTGTGGGTTGGAATAGGATATCTAGATCCTTGTAACAACTTGGGTCCCTGAGGTTATGGATTGACATGGTAGCTCTCTCTAGAACTATAACAACTTAGGTCCTTGAAGGATCTGGGTTGAGATGGAATCCCTAAATCCCTAGACAACTTGGGTAGAGATCAATCTGGTTGATGTTGGTGATTTCTAGACCAGTTACATGAAATCAATATGGTTGAGGTGGATTGGCCTCTTGAAGCCTTGGTTGGTTTTATTTTGGTTTAACCCATATGATCGCACATTCATGCTTGGAATATGGCATGCTGGTGAGTGGCTGAAAGAGAGATTTGGCTCAAACCAATGTATGGTTAGGTGGTACATCGATTCCCATGACTTAGTTGGAATTTTATTATGTCAATATGACCTATTTTCCTATTGCAATCTATGAGAACTTCTACTAGTTATTATGGTGATCTTATGGATGATTTGTCATTGTTACTATTTTTGTTACAATCATGGTTATATTATGTGCTATAGTTATGTCTCTTGTTCATGATTTGATAATTTATTGGATGGTTGACGAATCCATGGGCTAACAAGTGTTATTTCAACTAGCTAGAGAGGGCATAGAGCCTTCTTGGGGATTCTCAGATGAAGTTAATAAGTTTATGGTAAGATATGCAATCATGACATGTAGCTTCTATGTTTATCAATTGTTTGATGAAATGTCTATCATGTATTAGGCATGTCTAGGTTAAGATCTTGCTCAAGTTTTTCTTGTTTAGCATTGTTATCATCATTGTCATGATTCTAGAAAGTTACAAACAATTTTGGGCATTGCTCTGGAGGCTATCCTGAAAAAATGGCATAGATCTTGCTATCACATGCAAAAAACAAGGGATTTTGGGTCATAAACGAATGGAAATATGCCTGTCGGTGTGGTTATAGCTTCCTAACCACAATCATGAAGTGTTATGGGTGCGTTTGGGGAGTAAAACTAGTGAAAAGGAGCTCCAGCTTAGGGATTAATAAGCTGGGGTGGTTGGAAGAATCCTAAGTGATCTGTAGTCTCTGAGGGATGTCATATTACTTCCAGTTTGGATGGCCCACTTACATAACTAGAACTTGGAATTCAAGTCATATCATAGTGACATTCAACTCATGTTTTCCCTAGAGAGCTTGCGAAAGTGGTTAAATGTGGGAGGGGTAGTTACACCTTAACACCCTCATGAATTATAATATGACCCAAATATTCCACCTCTTGTACCCCAAAGAAGCATTTGGAGGTTTTTTCATACAATTATTTATCTTCCAATAGTTTTAGCACCCTATCAACATGTTGAACATGATCCTTCCAAGACTTGTTGTAGATTAATATATCTTCAAAAAATAGTAACACTAATTTTTTAAGGAAGGGTTTGAAAATGGAATTCATAAAACCTTGAAACGTGGAAGGTGCATTAGTAAGGCCAAAAGGCATGACCAATTTTTTTTTTCAAAATGTATTCAATCTTCATTCTATTTTTATGATATCTTGAATGAATATCTATCTTGGTGGAGTAAAATTACTCCATGTAATTCATCCAACAATTCACCAATGATAGAAATGATAATTTTTTCTTTAATAGTAAGCTTGTTAAGCTCCCTGTAATCTAGAAACATACACCATGATCCATCCTTTTTGTGTACCAATACTACTGGAGTAGAGAAAGAAATTTGGCTATGTTGAATTATACCAACCTTTAGATTTTTTGCAACCGTACATTCAATTTCACTCTTCTAGGCATAGGGATATATGTAAGGTCTGATGTTTGGAGGAACACTTCCTATAATCAAATGAATAGCATGATCATGATCACCAATAGGTGGGAGACCCTTGAGAGTCTCAAATACCTTGGAATGATTGAGAGGGACTCTTTGGAGAACTAGAGGAATGAGAGACTTAGATGTTTGAACATATAGTGAGCATGATTGTGCAAATACACCCCATTGTTTCTTCTTCAAAATATTTTTCACTCCATTGGAATTGATTAGCTTACCAGGTTTCCCAGTAATAATAATTAATTCAATTTCTCTTCCTTCACAAAAAAATTCAAAAAATGTTGAAATTAGAAGCTATTGTCACCAAATATTGTAACCATTAGAATCCTAATACAACATTAAAACCACCCACTGGAATGGAAATCATTGGACTATTCAATACATATTCCCCCATGGTTAGATTGATATTATGGAATTTCCCTGAGAAATTTATAGTTCCTCCATCTACAACTGTCACTTGATACTCTCATGTTGGGTATAGAAATCAATTCAAATCCTTGGTTATCTTACAATGAATAAAATTATGGTTACTACCCAAATCAATTGAGACTATTTCCTTTTTCTTCATGATATATCCTTCTATATTGAGAGTTTGAGGAGTGGTAATTCCCACCAATATATTACAAGATGTGGCTGGATCCATTTCTTCTTTTTCATCCCATGGTGTTGTTTGCTGGTGTATATCTTTTTCCTTTTATGTTTCATGTTCCTGTTCTTCCTCATGTTCACAATCTATGTAAAATAATATATTCTCAGCGCATTTATGACCTTTAATGTATTTTATATCATAACTCTAACAAAACCATTTTGGAATTTTTTCCTCCATTTTTTGTGGTTTCAACCTCGTAGGTTGTGGAAGGCTAAGAGTAGCAACACTTCCATCTTTATAGTTGTGAGTCACAGACCTCCTTGTTGCCATAATTATCTTTCAACTTTTCTCGCCACCCTAAATGCATTCTCCAAAGAATTAGGTTCCCAAAGGTGAACCTCCTGTTCGATATTATCCTTTAACTTCCATATGAAGACATCAGCCATATGCTCCTTGGGAATATTAGTTGATTTGATATGCAATCTTTGGAAGTCCTCAATGTGCTCCACTATTAAACCCTTTTGTTTCAGATTTATCAATTTCCTAAAGAAAGTGTTTCTCTTTGTATCCTCATAATGTGTTATCAATTCCTATATAAAATTTGAGTAAGATACAAGTGATTTATGAGAATAAAGCCATAAATACCACACAAACTAATTGGGTTCTAAATATAAAGTTGCAATGCATACCTTTTGTGTGTGTTTCACATCAAGTAGATCAAATAATTGCTCCATCTATAATATCCATGTTACTAGATTCTTGCCATCAAATGTACTCCTCTTGATCTTTGGAATGTGGTTTTTCTTAAACCCAACCTTTGAGTCTTTAAAATCATAATTCATATTTAATTTTCCTCATCATAATTTTCATGGATTACCTTGTCACCACTAGGAAGCTTGTCTTGCTGCAACTTTGTCAATCCTTCCAACTTGACATTCATTGTGTCCATGTATACTTTTAATAACATATTTGAAAACTTACATGTACCTTTTTATTTTTACTTCTAAACCATACATGTTGACATTCATCATCACTTCCAATTCATTTGTGGTTACTCTTTGCGAGAGCGAAATTTGTTGCACTTGCTCTCATAATTTTGATATATAATGTTGCATTTCTCCCTTTTCTTCATATGTCATAGTAGATATTTTTGGTTGCTTGTTTGGAGTATCATTTTTATTTTTTTTAAGGAATATTGGAACCAATAATGATATCTATGATTTACTATACGCTTTGAATCACTTCGGACTAATTTTTCAAACAAAAGTTATGCAAATTTAAAAAAACTACACACCTTGTTTTCCTACTTTTTGGAGCTTGATCTTTAAACTATTGTATCTCTATAATTTTGACCTCCCTAGGTCTAACAATTTTTCTTATTGTATCCCTATATTTCATCTTTCCAACACTTCTAGTTAGGTCAAGATTGGATTCTTCAAGATAAAGTTAGGCCAAATATCCCAAGATGGCATACTTACGGACTAGTTCAATAGAGAAAATGTGTATGGAATGACACATGTCACTATTTCATTATATTTCCCTGAAAATGGTACCCAAGAAACTACATTTTATTCAATTTTGTCCAATTTTTACAAAATTCAATTTGGATGCCCGAAATGAAAGTTATGACGATTTTCCCCAAAACACATATTTGAGACATAATTATGAAGCATACAAAAGCTATAACTTCCTTGAATCATATATCTAAGAAAATAGAAAAAAAAAGCTCTAAAAGCTTTACATGATGTTCACCAATATGTTGGCTCTACATGGTAAAAATTTTGATTCTTGAGCCTTGTAGAAAAAAATTATATCGGAAAAATCCCAAAATGACCTATTTGAAGCAGCAAAACCTTAAAATCCAAAGCTCTGATACCAAATGTTATGTAACTAGATCAGGTAACAAAAGAAAAGATAGATCAACAACTTGAAAATAATATTTTTTGAGTAACCAACCTCCTTTTACATCACGTAAATGAGCAACTCATAGATGATACAAATGATGAGACCTCCTTTGTATATATATGAGTCTAAAGGGTCATAATATAATTAGGGCCTATATAACAATAAAAATGTAATGGCACAATAATGACAATAGTGGGCTTATATGGAGCAAAAAATAACAATATGGGGGATACATGGGACATAAGAATAACAATATGGGTGCTACACTAGTATTATAGTGACCTAACATAATTACTTGTTATCGTTGTGGAGTTTAAGGAAATAAGAAATCTAAGTTCCCAAAGGGACAAAATTAAGGGAGAAGAGGTGAAACCAAAACACAAGTTACACTAGCTGATGAACCTTTTGTTGTTGGAGAAAATGTGTTTGTGCTTCAACAAGAATAAGGAGGGAAATTTTATGTTTCACAAAGTGTTTCTCAAGCCTAAGAATAGGATAATGGAAGAACTAGAAAAAAGGAGGAAATTTTTCAAAACTAAATGTAAGGTCCAAGGAAAGTGTTGTAACTTGGTCATAGATAGCGGAAGTACAGAGAATTTAGTGTTCACTGAAGTCATGGACAAATTTAAACTCAACATTTTAGTCCATCCAATTCCTTACAAGGTCTCATGGTTCCTAAAGGGACATTAGGTGTCTATGATTGAGCAATGATTGTTGAATTTTCAAGTCAACAACCTTTAGGAACAAATACTGTGCAATATGGTTGAAATGGATGCATGCCATATATTTCTAGAAAGGTTGTGGTTGTTTGACAAGTAAGTTCACCATGATGGACAGGAGAACACATATGAGTTCAGGAAGGACAAAAAATGGTACAAAATCACCTGAACGATGGAAAATATAGTTGTAACAATATGAAGTTGTGGAAGTACCAATACGTGTAATAATAAGATTATGTTGTGCTCAACTAAGAAGTTTGTGCATGAGGAGAAGTGAAATTATGAAGGTTTTTCCGCAAGAAGTGAAATTAGAAATCATCCCGACATAAATAAAATCCTTGTTAGATGAATTCAGGGAGGTTATTGCTGATGAATTTCCATAATGAATACCTCTCATGACAAGTATTTCTCATCAAATTCACATTTTTCCAGGATCAAGATTACCAAACAAGGAACCTTATAGGATGACTCTATCGTAGAATTATGAAGTAAATAAGTTGGTATAGGAGCCACTTTATAGAGTATTACTAAGAGAAAGTCTAAGTCCATTTGTTTTACTTGCAATATCAACTCCAAAGAAGATAGGTGAATGGGGGATGTGTACAGATTATAAAGCCATTATTAGGATAATCATTAAGTATTTCCTTCCCTTACAAAGGATGGAGGATATTATGGACTACTTGAGCGAGGCTACATATTTCACCAAGATTGACTTAAAGATCAGTTATCATCAAATCTGGTTCAGGGAAGGTGATGAGTGGAAAATTGATTTCAAGATGAACGATGGATTGTTTGAATGGTTGGTTATGCCATTTGTACTGACTAATGTCCCTAGAACATTCATGAAGCTCGTGAGTGCGGTATTGAAACCATTCCTCAGAACATTTGTTGTAGTGTACTTGGATGGCACTTAATTTTAAACAAAACTAAAGAGGAGCACTTGGAACATGAAAGGAAAATGTTGCAATGGTTGAAGGAAGAGAAGTTGTTGATCAAATTGAAGAAATTTAAATTTATTTAGGATGAGTTAATATACTTGGGATTTATGGTTTCCAAGGAATGTTTGAAGATGGATTCTGAAAAAGTGAAAGCTATTTTGGATTGCGCAACACGTTAGTCTACTTTTGAGGTGAGGAGATTTCATGGATTGGAAGGCTTCTACCATAAATTCATTAGGAATTTAAGCCTAATTTCTGGACCACTCACTTATTGCATGAAGAAGGAGAATTTGAAATGGAAAGTAGCAACGGGGGAATCATTTGCATATCTAAAAAGGAAGGTGACAAAGAAACTTGTCTTGGAACTTCTAGAATTTGATAAAGCATTCCAAGTTGAGTGCGATGTGAGTGGGATAAAAATTGGAGCATTTTAAGCCAAGAAGGCAAACCAATAACATTCTTCAGTGAGAAGTTGAATGATGCTAGGAAGAAGTATTTTGTATATGATCAACAATTTTACTCTATTGTGCAAGTGTTAATGAAGTGGAGACACTATTTACTTCCCAAGGAATTTGTCTTGTTTATTGATCATAAGTCACTATAATATATCAATAGTCAAGGTAAGTTGAATCAAAGACATTCTAAATGGGTTGAATTTTTGTAAAGTTACACATTTGTTTTGAAGCATAGGTCTAGAAATTCAAACAAATTTCCAAATGCCTTGAATAGGAGAGTGTTGTTACTCAACACTTTGTTAGTAGAAGTGTTAGATTTGGAAAACATGAAGGAGTTGTATGTAGAAGGTGCAAATTCTGGAGAAGCTTGAAAAATTTGTAAAGCACCTTTGGAGTGTGGAGAGGACCATTTTATTGGACTACCATACCCAAGAAGGGTTTTGATTTAAAATTCAACAATTTTTCATTCCTCAGGGTTCAATGAGGTTGACTCTTATCAAGGAGTTGCATTCTAGAGGCATAGGTGGACATTTTGGCATGTATGATATCGTAACACTGGTAGAGGAGAGGTAATTTTGGCCTAGTATAAACATGGATGTCAAAATGTTTTTTGAATGTTGTAGAGTTTTTGAATTAGCCAAAGGTAGAAGTCAAAATGCAGGGATGTATACTCCATTGCTAATACCATAAATGCCTTGCAAATACATGATCATGGAATGTGTCTTGGGACTACCAATGATACAAATGAAACATGATCCATTGATGGTTGTTATAGATATATTTTCGAAGATTCCCATTTTGTAGCGTGCAAAAGGACAAGTGATGCTACTAAAGTGGTTGTTTTATTATTCAAAGAAGTTGCGAGACTTCACGGGTTTCCAAGAACCATTACTTTAGACAAGAATAAAATATTTCTGGGGCACTTCTAGAGTGTGTCGTGGAATAATGGGATCTAAAATATTATACATTTTAGCCTATCATCCATAGACGAATGGACAGATTGAAGTAGTAAACAAGAGTCTTAGGAATTTGCTAAGAAATTTGAGTGGTGAAAATCTAAACCAATGGGATATGGTCTTGGCATAGGTAGGGTTTACATACAATGACTTGGTGAACAGATCCATTGGTAATATTCCATTTCATATTATTTATGGGCAGTCACCAAAGGGTATTGTGGACCTGATACAATAGCCATATTTGGGGGAAAGGAAGAGTGTTAATGCAAGTGCTTTTACAGATATCATGCAATTGATACACGAACATGTGAATAGAATATTACAACCAAAAATGACATGTATGTTGGAAATTAATTAACAGAGCAATGAAACACATAAAAATATTGTGGAAACAGAAACATAGAAACAAATAAAATAAGAGAAACATAGATATATGTGGCTCACCCAATTTGGAATACGTCCACAGAGAAACAACCAATCCTTCCTTTTATATTATCCATCAAAACGAAGAGATACAACCTACAACAAACAGACTGTAATTTCCTCTTTGCGCTCACATAATCTCCTATCTCATTTTCTATCAAAATAATAATGCACAACCACAATACAATTCGATCATATAAATTGAGGGTTTCCTTCCAAGGGAAAAAACCCTAAATTAACATAACTTCTATTAGTAGATCATCTGCCTAATGAATGACCTAGATTAACTACAAAATTAGAATAACAAGGAAACTTTTCATATATTTTTAGCTTCGAAGACAATGATCATATAGATGAGATTTCCGGCCCATTACGAGTAGGGATCCAATGTGTTTGAAACAAAAAACCTCTGAACAATCAGATAATCAGGCTCCACACCCAACAATATCCCACTTGGATACTGACTATATAAACTCCATCGTTGCTTCACTTGCTAGATAATGGCTCCACTTGGACCTGGTTGTTTCTCATCTTCACCATCATAATTGAAGACCAATTGAAACTGAGAAAAATCTCAATTTATACCTAGTTACAAATTGTGTTAACATATCTACAGGATTTTGGTTAGTGTGTATTGTTTCCAACTTCAATTATCCATATTCCGACACTAACTG
>APFE030771338.1:11558-22327 GCA_000404065.3 Pinus taeda
TTGATTTTGAAGGGGTTTTGCTCGATCAGGAGGAGCCAGACAATTAGGGCTAGGGAATTAGGTCAAAATTGCAGGGTGTTCATTGGGGTAAGGTAAGCATAAGGTTTATAACTCTAGGGCTTGATGGATGAGGTGTTTTAAGACTGGTGAGAAGCGAGGAAGAGCATCTGATTACCATGAATCCTTCCTAAACTATACAAAATATAATAATGGTGAATATTTCCACAAAGCAGAGCAGTGATGTTATGGATTCTGCCCATCAACTTGAAAACATTCACTTAGAAGCTATGAAATGATTAATGAAGTACAAAAAACATATTAACATATGATCACAAGAGAAGAAACTAAACTAAACTCCATACCACATGAATCCCAAAAAAATAGTTGCAATTCTTATTAATCTCCTGCTAAACTACTACAAAATGACGTACAATCAAGGTATGAGCATCCAACTGGGTCCAACCCTTTACAATGAGAAAACAGAATAAGATATAGGCATTGCTTCAACCTCCTTCCATCCTTAGGGGTTGTATCCCTAAGATAAGGATCTAATCTAACCAATACTAAACAAGAAATAGGAATATAGGCATCTTAACAACTTGCTTCTAAAAGTGAAAAACTGATTCATTTGAGCTCAAATTGACTTTCAATCTAATGAATCTACCCTCTAATACTAATTATCTATCATATTTACAAGCCAAGTCATAATTTACCATAGTAAAACATCTTCCATGAGAGAAAATCTATGAACACTGTCAAAACATAGAAAAATAGCCATCATGTGAAAAATTTTCCCTATGCACAACACCACTTTCAAGTTGCTTTTGGAGGCCTTCCCAGCATCGCAATTCAGATCATGATAGCTCATTGCAATGGTATTCAAGTATAATTTCCACAACACCTGGAATGTCTTCATTTGAAGCTCATTTGACCCCACAAATGTTGATTCTCCCAAGATTGCTCAAAAAGTGCAGAATGAGGCTGCCAAAATGCAGAGTGTTGTTTCAATCAATGATTGAAGGTCTTCCTCAACTCCAAACTGAGCTCATCATAGTTAATTGGAAATCTCACTGTGCCTAGTTATCATTTTACTTATCAAGAAACTCATTTGGTCACTCCAACAAGGAGAAATCGTGATTTTCCCAAGGTAACTGCAGAAGTCCATAAACTCTCCTGAGGCAAATGATGTTTTGGACATTTCTCCCAAACCATGAGACTTGTGTAAAAACTAAGGAGGTTTTTCTTCTTGGGTCTATGGTGGACCCAAAAAACTCTCACTTTTGTCAAATGCATCATTTTATGCTCAGAAACATCATTTGAATAAAACCTATCCCAATGTGTGGAATAGGGGATTTGTAGAAATCAAGGGAAATGAAGGGGATGAGGAGCTTCTAATTTCTTGAGAAAATTTTGGGAAGTAGGGAGGGAAAATTTTAGGGGAAAGTGAAAGTTCAAGGATTGAATGAGGGGAAGGGGTTCAAAAGGGAAAAACAGAGGCCTAACCTAGAAAAGTGTCAAATAGTAGCAATAGGCTAGGGTTTGTGGGAAAATGATGAATTTGAGGGATATCAGTGATGGGAAGTGTTTAGGAAGGTATATTAAGGATAGGGGAAGGTGTATGAGCATCAGGATACAAGTTTTTTTGATGATTTTACCATCCAAGAAAAATTACCTTCAAAACCCTAGGAGAGGGAAATGAGCTTTACTTGAGCATAACTGAAGCACAAACAAGGTGTAAAATGACCCATTGGAACCTGAAATAATGATGAAAATTCTTTGAATGATGGTACATTCAGCTAAATGGTGACATGAACCAATACTTGGAAAACTTTGGAAGGAGTGAAAACAATCCTAAACCTAATACCTAGTGACCAAATTTTACTTGAAGACTCACTGAAATGACAAAATTTGACTTTGACATCCTCATACCACCTTGTAAGAGCATGTTTGATCACTGGTGGAAGGCTGCAAAGACTGACACTAACATTTGCTCCATTGGGAATGGTAGTTCCTTGGAGGTGCCAAGAACACCGTAGACCAAGTAGCCTTATCCATTGGGAATGGATTAAAAAAAAAACTCAATCTGAAATACATGACTGAATATTGATGACTCAAAGACACAAACTAACTTTTACTCAACTAAAAATTGACTCAATACTAAAACACAACTGACAAACTAGAAAATATGCTCAAAATGGAGCTTATTCAATAAAACCTACTTTAACTGTTCCATTCATCATCTGATCAAGTGAAATGAAACAACCAATGCAACCAAGTAAGCATTCTGGTTGTTGTTTGAATTCTCCACAAGTGTTTGTTTATGAGCAAGAAGAAAGAACTACTGAAATGCAACTCCCATGAAAACTTGTAAATAGATCCAAATTTTGCCATATTTAATAAAATGGATTCTCTATCAGACTCCAAAAATACTACATGAGGATCTTGAAATTCATGTGCACTGGCACTTAGCTCATCCGATGGATTACTTTGCTTCTCCTCATACCATGAATGCAAACTTTCATCTGAGCTTTGTGATGAGACTTCTGCTAAAAATGACAAAAAAACCAACTACCAGATCAAGTTTGTATCAATTCTTTTTTCAAGCTCACAGTTAGCTAATGGAGAAGGACTTTGACTGCAGATATCATCCAACACATCAGCTATTGGATCATGAAAAACTTGAAAATATTGTTGCAACCCATTTTCTACTAGTTCCAATGAGAATCTGTGATTTTCTACGGGCTTCTCATCCTTTATTAAAGATATACTATGCAAATTTCCCTTCAAAAATTGAAATGATTCAAAACATAATGGTATAGAATCATCTTGCATCATTTGTTCATATGTTTCAGCTTCCAATTCTTCATCTGCAACCTGACATTCAATGGCATTCGGGGGCTATAAATCTAGATATGAGAAGTCTTGAACAAGGATTTCATTGCCCTCTAGATGGTCTAGATCAAAACTTATCGATGGTTGATTTATGATTGCATGAAAGTTGTCTCTAATGAACTTAAATGAACTAAAACAATGAGGTGAAGATCCTTCACTTACTTCAAAAATTTTTGCACTTTCCTCCTCACTTCCATAGCTGATATGCATCGGCTGATCACCGAGCTGCTGAAAGTGAATGTCCTCCTTCCACAAACCAGCTGTTGTTTTGTCTACAATACTAGCTTCTGTTTGGAGAACATAATCATCATCATACTAATCAAACTTAGGCAAATCATCAGTATAAAACACATCATCAAGCATACATGTCAGATCAACAAATCTCTCTTCTGCAAGATGATCTATAAAACAATCATTATCAGATCTATGACAACTGGGATAAGAAAGGAAATATTTTGGATCAACCACTTGTTTTTCTTCAATCAGCAAGCCCAGGTCTTTAACATCATACTCATTCCTTGTGGTGATACTTTTCATCATCTCTTCCACTGCACCTACCACAATGTCGAGCTTTATCTCTAAAGATGTCGATTCCTCTATATCTATGTTCTTCCTCTCTTCTTTCATCAACTTTGCCCTTCTAATCAACAGATTAGCCTCTACATCTACTGCACTATTCTGCATCTCTTCAAGTTTTGCAAGGTTCCTTTCTCTCAGTTGAAACTCCATTTCCAGATCAAAGGCTTCCGGATAATGCAAGAGAGCTGAATTAGGAGGAGGTGTTATATTAAGAGGCATCGAACAATAAGCTTGGTTAAATCTAGCAGAAAATTGTTGTACTGTCTCCCCTCACTGCCTTTTTAGCTGGTTATACTCTTCTAGAATCGAGAAAGGGTTCTGTCTGACCACCCACTTCTCAAGGAAAACTTTGACGAGATGCTAGAAATATGAGATGCTTGCATCAGGTAGGGTTTTGAACCAACTCTTTACTTTGCCTTGCAAAAAAAAGCAAAAAGCCTAATACTGACATTCTCTTCATCAACTTCAAAAAGGTCAAGAAAAGTCTAAAAATTTAGTACATGTCTCTCACCAATGATGTTGTCACGGCCACCATCAAATCTTCGTAGATATAGGTAATGATTTTTAGGGAAATCATGGGATATAGGAGATAAAATCAGAGGCTTGTATCTATCCATAATTTTACAAGGTATAGGAGTATATACAAACATTGTAGAATTATTCTTGATCCCTTGAGGCTCATCATTTTGAAGACGGTCCATCATAAGATTCGAAAGAAGGTTCTTGATCAAGATCAAAGGCATGTGAATATTTTGTATTTGTAATCTTCAAAGGGAAGGAATCACATGTAGGTCTAGGATATTCAAATACAGTATACTTTGTAAGCCCTTCTTGACATTCTCAAGAAAAGAGAAGAAATAGTTTATTATAAAGAACACAATGTCTTGGATGAAATTCCAACTTGAATACTTGATCTTTCCATATTGTCCTTTCATGTTTCTGCTGGTCGGGTTCATCCTCCAATGGAGTCCTTGGATCTGATCTCGAAACTGATTTAGAGTCTCCAGGTGAATGATTTTACCCTTCCGGTCTCTGATCATTTTCCACCATCAACAATTAGATCTGAACTTGATGTATTTTTCTGAGGAACATAAAACTATGTCCCCAGTATGGTCACCACTATGTTATCAGCTGGATTGAACCTCACGATGAAGGAAGGCAATGCTAGGGTAACCACAAACCATGCTTTGCTAAGTAGCTAACTGTACTAGGCTGGGAGAGGGCTCTCTCCATAAGGATCTTAGCAAGATGACTGGATCGGGAAAAGGATATTAGGCTAGGTATAGTAGCAAAAAGTTTGATTTGATTTTGAAGGGGTTTTGCTAGATCAGGAGGAGCCAGACAGTTAGGGCTAGGGAATTAGGTGAAAATTGCAGGGTGTTCAATGGGCAAAGGTAGGAATAAGGTTTACCACTTTAGGGATTGATGAGGTGTTTTAAGACTGGTGAGAAGCTATGAAGACCATGTGATTACCATGGATCCTTCCTAAACTATATAAAACATAATATTGGTGAATATTTCCCCGAAGAAGAGAAATGATGTTATGGATTCTGCTTATGAGCTTGAAAACATTCACTTAGAAGCTATGAAATGATTAATGAAGTACAAAATATATCTTAACATATGATCAAAAGAGAAGAAACTGAACTAAACTCGATACCACATGAATCCTAGAAAAATAGTTGCAATTCTTATTAATCTCCTGCTAAACTACTACAAAATGATCTACAATCAAGGTATGAGCATCCACCTAAGTCCAACCCTTTACAATGAGAAGGAAGAAGAAGGTATACCCATTGTTTCAACCTCATCCCATCCTCAGGGGTCGAATCCCTAAGATAAGGATCTAATCTAACCAATACTGAACAAGAAATAGGAATATAGGCATCTTAACAACTTGCCTCTAAAAGTGAAAAACTGATTCATTTGAGCTTAAATTGACTTTAAATCTAATGAATCTACCCTATACTACTAATTATCTATCATATTTACAATCCAAGTCATCATTTACCATAGTAAAACATCCTACATGAGAGAAAATCCATGAACACAGTCAAAACATAGAAAAATAGCTATCCTGTGCAAAATTTGCCCTATGCGCAATGCCATTGCCCAACTCGCAATGCCACTTTCAGGTCCCTTTTGGAGGCATTCCTGGCATCCAAACTGAGCTGATGATAGGTCATCGGAAATATATTCAAGTCTAATTTCCAAAACACTTGGATGTTCTTCCTTTGCAGCTCCTTTGACCCCTCAAACGTTGATTCTCCCGATACTGCGCAAAATATGTAGAATGAGATTGCCAAATGCAGAGTGTTGTTTCAGTCAAATTTTGAAGGTCTTCCTCAACTCCAAATTGATCTCATGATAGCTCATTGGAAATCTCTCTGTGTCTCGTTATCATTTGACTCATCACAAAACTCATTTGGTCAATACAACTAGGAGAAATCTTGATTTTCCCAAGGTCACTCCAAGAGTGTATCAACTTTCTTGAGGCAAATGATGTTTTGGACATTTCTCCCAAACCATGAGACCTATGTAAAAATGGAAGGTGTTTTTCTTCTTGGTTCTATGGGGGAAAAAAATCTCTCTCAGGTTTGTCAAATTCATTGTTTCCTGTTCAGAAACATCATTTGAATAAAACCTATCCCAATGTGTGGAACAGGGGATTTGTAGAAATGAAGGGAAATGAAGGGGTTGAGGGGCTTCTAATTTCTTGAGAAAATTTTGGGAAGTAGGGAGGAATGTGAGGAAGTAGGGGAAAGTCAAATTTCAAATATTGAGTGAGGGGAATGGGTCCAAAAGGGCAAAACATAGGGCTAACCTAGAAAACTGCCAAATTATAGCAATAGGCTAGGGTTTGTGGGAAAATGATGAATTTGAGGGATATCAGTGATGGGAAGTGTTTAAGAAGATATATTAAGGATAGGGGAAGGTGTATGAGCATTAGGATACAAGTTTTTTTGATGATTTGACCATCCAAGAAAAATTACCTTCAAAACCCAAGGAGAGGGAAATGAGCCTTACCTAAGCACAAATGAAGCACAAACAAGGTGTAAAATGACCCATTGGAGCCTGAAATAATGATGAAAACTCTTTGAATGAGGTACACTCAGCCAAAGGGTGACATGAAACAATACTTGGAAAACCTTGGAAGGAGTGAAAACAATCCTAGACCTAATACCTAGTGACCAAATTTTACTTGAAGACTCACTGAAATGACAAAATTTGACTTTGAAAACCTAAGAACACTTTGTAAGAGCATGTTTAATCATTGGTGGAAGGCTGCAAAGACTGAAACTAACAGGAATGTCAAGGTTCATCCCACCATTTGCTATATGTAGTCCCTCATAACTCATTCTATAGGCTTTTGATCAGCCAAGCTTCTGATAAAACTATCTTGGAGAGACCTTGGATAGTATTGTAACATGCCTTGGTTTCTCCACTACACAGAGCTAGTACATCTCTTTGGAGGAGTAAACCGATGTGGCTGTAACATTCCACTATTGGGCTAGTGGTTAGACATGGATGTATTGTATGACTGGAACTTACACTTCTTTATATAATAAGAGCCAACATGTTTCATGCATATGTTGTATTGCATTCTAGCTATCTTGGTTCTCTAAATGGCATATCTGTTTTATTTCTTATGCGTTCATGTATGGACTATTCTATATTAGTATGTATGAATCTTTCTTAAATGTGTTGTTGGTTTAACCATCACTTTGGATTGCCAACTAACTTTCTTTCCAGCTTGTGATGCATCTTCGCTCTTATGTTCCCTTCCCATATGAGTACTAGTACAGGCTTCTAAGGGGCACAATCATCTCAATCCCCATGTGTTAGAATCTCTCATGCACCTTTCATGACTCAATGTGGCTGTCACACCCTTTCTACTAATACAGTCATCTTACTTGCCTTTGTGTGAAATCACGGTCAAGGCAATATATACGACCCATTGCTCGGACACCTACACCAAACGGTCTGAGGTCTAATTGGGACTTCCTATCGGGGAGCTCCCCTTACATGTTGGTGGGTCTATCACCGTAAACAAATCCACATGTCAAGAAATTTTGCAATAGTTTTAGCAGTAACTATATAGTATATTCTCGGCATAGAGTATTCATCCTACACATTCTATAACCTATATATAAACACAATCCAACATAACATAATTCATGCGTTTACTTCTACCACAACTACATAATTATGAATACTACTAAGATTATCAGTGGGTACAGGATCCTCTAAGCAATAGTCCCACACTGGAAATCTATGGCTTGCAGGACCAAACGACCCAATCTTAAATCACCTTTGATTCCTCTCGAGCTATGATAACTTTCCAAGCCTCAGTAACCTCTCCTAAGCCTTGATACCTTTTATTTAACATTATCTTGCTCACAAATTATTCCTTGGCAGCGTCCCACCTTTTGGGGATCTGTTTCCCCTTAGCCTAGGCTTGATCATTTTTTTTCTAAACGAAAAAGTGTACTTTTCACGTTGCAACAATTTTATCCCCAGTCTTGATCTCCCACCGAGATATCATATATATCCATATATCTTTAAATTTAGGAAAATCAAAGTGAATTTGATTCTACTCAGATTCTAGCAAGTTTCATCTACTCTGGTGTCAACCATCATGATCTCCAAAAATAAAACTAGCTACTTTATTTATTAATTTAAAAATAATTTTCCAAACATAATCAGTTTGTCCCCATCCTAGTAAAGTCACTAGTAATGGTAACCATCAAACAGCTAATTATTTTAATTACAACGGAGGTGTTACATATTCCTCCCCTTAAAATTTAAGACCATCCTCGGTGTCCATTATTCTTGTGAAAATAATCTTGGGTAGACTGCTTTCATGACATCTTCTTTTTCCTAGTTTTCCTCCTCAGGTGTAAAGTTCCTCCACTACACTTTAACCTGAGGCACTAAACTTTAACCTGAGCAATGACCCAATTTTACAGTACAGTTTCCCTCTACTCCAAAATGTGGAGTGGTTTGGGCAAGAAGTCTCCTTTGGTCTCCACCTGTAAAATATGCCAATCAATTAGATAAGAAGTGTCATGCACATATTGTTTTAATAGGGACGCATGAAATAAATTATGTACTTTAACATGATCAGGTAAAGCCAATTGGTATGCTATTGGACCTATTCCATCCAATACTTCAAACAGTCCACAAAACCATTGTGCTAGTTTAGCACATTTGTCAGTGCTCATGGTTCTTTTGTGAGGTTTGACCCTTAGATTGATCCAGGTGGATATTGGTGGCACGTGGATCCCCTCTAGTGCTTCTTTCAGTTCTTTCAGTTTCCTTAATTATAACACAGTTTACTATTTTTAGCAGTTTTTTGGGTCCTAAACTTCTGGAGCCGTTTTGAGGCCCTAAACGACGTTTTTTGGGAAATCTACTGCCATTAATTTTTTTGACTAAAAATCGTCTTTTCCGTCGTAGTCCTCGGAGAGATATTTCCAATGGGCTATCATGCACGTCAAACGGAGATAAGACGACCAATTCGCGACCCCGGAAGTTGATGTACCAACTTACCCAAAAACGGGGCCCACAATTTGGCGTTTCATCTTCCAGGGTTAGGTTTTGGAATGTGAAGGGTTTTTCCATTGTTTCTCAACAATAAATAGGCCTTCGAGCCTCATTGTAACACAGTTCAGAGGCATGTAGCCACACATCTCTTCCCAGAGATAAGCTACCATCGCCCTAGCTGATTTATTTCTATTTCCGGTTGTAAGCATATTTCAGTATTTTCCATTAATGAAATGAAGTATTATTTCCGCTGCATCTTTGTGTATATGGTTATCTCTATATTTTATTGCGTTCCTGTTTAAATCTAGATCAGTGGTATCAGAGCGGTCTGCTTTTTCTCCGTTTTTCTTTGCATGTCCCCAACGAGGTCGGGACATAAGGAGTTAGGGCTTGAACTGTTCGAACCTTTGCAAGACCAACCTTGCAAATCCCGACGGCCTCCCATGGCGGATGAGAAGAAAGACGAGGGGGCAGGAGATCCTATCAAAATCTTGCTTGAAGAAGCCCTCGAGCGGCAAAGGAACGCGATGATGGATAGCTTTGCGCAGATCCTTCAACGGCTACCCAGAGGTGGTGCATCGGCTTCTAGCAGCTACTCTGGAACTGCCACGCCCTTTAAGGTACAAGTGAATTTTGAAATCCCCATATTCGAGGGTAAAATAGACGTAGATGTGGTAGATAAATGGTTAAATCTGCTAGATGGGTATTTTTCTGTTCATGAATTTTCAAGTCGGGAAAAGATTGTTTTCACTTTTCTCAAAGCAGCCCCCCATGTCAAGGACTGGTGGGAAACCTACTGCGAGCAGAAGGATGAAAGCACAAGCTCACTATTTTCAGCCGCGCCCACTTGGAATGACTTCCGGGATGCCATCAAGGAGCAGTACTACCCTATCAAAAGCTATGAGGACAAATACATCAAATGGACTACACTGCGGCAGGGATGAGATCAAGATGTCCAGAGTTCACAAACATTTTTCATACCCTTCGCACACAGCTAGGTATCAAAGATTCTGAGTTGCATCTGGTACTCAAATACCATGGCTACCTACAGAGATACATCCAAGAAGAGATGGAGTTCTTGAACATCTCCTCACTCGGCATAGCATACTGATACGCTATCAAAATTGAGCAAAAGTTCAAACAAAAGAAGCGAGACTTTGGATCTTCTAATCCGAAGCCCAAAGGACAAAGCCAATGCGGGGTGACCCAAGACAACCCATCGAAGCTGGAAGAAAAGAACAACACCACAAAGCTGAAGAAGGACACAGGAAAGTGGTGTGAGTTCCACAAGAGTCCCACTCATAACACAAGTGAGTGTCGGACCAAGCAGTCACCGGTGGCCGAGTTGAAGGCTTCTAAATTAGATACATGTTCCGACCCTGAGCCAGAACCCGACGAGGAGAATGGCAAAGGGAAGAATATCATTGATGCGGATCCCAGCGCCATTGTTGCCACTACCAAGATCTAAAAGAATGAGCCCGAAGAGCCAAAGGAGGGGGAACGTCTTTTCCACTCACAGATGTGGGTGAAGGGTTCGTCGCTGCAATTCATTGTCGATAGTGGCAGCCAAAAGAACCTTATTTCAGCAGAGGTCGTGAAGCGGTTGGGCCTACCAACTACACCACACCCGTAGCCATACAGTATCAGGTGGCTTCATGAAGGATGAGATCTCAAAGTTCGCCAGCAGTGCCGCCTTCCCTACAGCATCAAACCATTCATAGACGAGGTACTGTGTGATGTTACACCTCTGG
>APFE030771338.1:23655-45619 GCA_000404065.3 Pinus taeda
CTTTCAGTTCTTTCAGTTTCCTTAATTATAGCACAGTTTACTATTTTTAGCAGTTTTTCGGGTCCTAAACTTCCAGAGCCGTTTTGAGGCCCTAAACGACGTTTTTTGGGAAATCTACTGCCAACGAATTTTCTATCTAAAAATCATCTTTTCCATCGTATTCCTCGGAGAGATCTTTCCAACGGGCTATCATGCACGTCAAACGGAGATAAGACGACCAATTCGCGACCCCGAGAAGTTGATGTACCAACGTACCCAAAAACGGGGCCCACAATTTGGCGTTTCATCTTCCAGGGTTAGGTTTTGGAATGTGAAGGGTTTTCCATTGTTTCTCAACAATAAATAGGCTGTCAAGCCTCATTGTAACATAGTTCAGAGGCATGTAGCCACACATCTCTTCTCAGAGATAAGCTACCATCGCCCTAGCTGGTTTATTTCTATTTCCGGTTGTAAGCATATTTCATTATTTTGCATTAATGAAATGAAGTATTATTTCCGCTGCATCTTTGTGTATATGGTTATCTCTATATTTTATTGCGTTCCTGTTTAAATCCGGATCAAAAATAAATATATAATATTCTTAAAATTTTCCTTGATTATTTTTTTAAGTTATATATATATATAACCTATGGATATTAACACAAGGTCTTTAATTTTGGTACAAAGTAATGCAAGCTAAATATTTTCCTAGAGAATCAATTATGGAATGGTTCATAGTGCCAAATAAGTCCTCCAAAGGTTCAATAATATGGAAAGCAGTGGTAAGAGCCAGAGCCTTTCCCCTGGTTGACAAATGGATCATGTGGCGTGTAGGGGATGGCCATCAAATATGAATAGGGCGTTACCCTTGGTATGGTGTAGGTAATAATTACAACCTCTTTGCTCCTCTATTATCCTCTCTTGATCATCTGAATATTACTACTGTAGTAGATGCTAGTGCCTAGCCCCCTAGACCTACGAGTCTAGCGAGCGAAATAACAATAGAATGGGATTGGTACATCAACTTATTGGTGGAGAATCATTTGTATATCAGAGACAATATTCCAAACCTACTTGTTTGGTCAAAAAGTCACCACACAAGATCTTTCACTGCCAAGATGGGTTATAAGGTGTGGTTTGAATAACAATTCATTCAGGAAAGAAGTTGGTTGTGGAGATATATCTGGGGAACCAACAACCCTCTGTTAGCCTCCTGCTACAGCAGGTTAATCATCTTTCATGATCGACATTTTTACATGCCAAATATGTCGTACTATACATACTGCAATGCTCCATATTTGCTAAAAAAGGCCAAGGAAGGATTCCATGAGAGTGTGCTAGCCTAAGTGCCACTGCTGTATCCCAATTTTGATGAGTTATTCCATTTTTGAAGACTTTTCAGTTAAAAGGAGGTCCAAACAGCTTAATCTTGGTCTCCCTAGGTTTCAATTTCCTGTTGTAGAATATAGAGAATCATTATCTATCCAAACAGCTTAATCTTGGCAGATTCTTAGATAGGTAGAGAAGCAAGGGTGCTCAACAGCCTAATTTGAGCCCCTGGATGAAATAAGTGTAGATGTAGATAGGAGAACAGAGAGAAAAAGTTGAAAAGCTGGGTTTGCTAGTTCAGGTGCACCCAAACCAACAGAAGAAAAAATGCTAGGTAAGTAGGTTGGGTAAGTAGCTTTGTGGTTGCAGAAATCAAGCTATGTGATCCATTTCATGTTTTCAAAGTGTCATGTCTATTCAGATCACAAGTTGGAGGCAGTTTTCCATTTAAAGGACTTCAAGCGAGGCATGTCTAACTCCCCCCTTCTTCCTCCTCCCCAAATCACTCACTAACTTCCCCTAAAGAGGTCAAGATCTGCTTGATACCTCTCAGATTCATCATTCTTCATTTTAGTAGCCTTGGTAAAGATCTGTTTTACTCAAGGAAAGTCCATACTTCCCCCACAACTCTTACTTCTCCTTGATAGCCCAAGATTTACATACTTAGCGGTTTTCTCATCATTGTCATGTTGACTACTAACTCTACTATGTAACTCCCTATCTATTTTCCCTTCCCCTACTAAAGTTATGTTAATAACCCCCCTATATACTTATCCCCTCCCCCTGGTTGAAATATAACCATAAGTACACTTGGGAATTGCTAAGTTTATCTGAAACTCAGCAAGAACCCTCATTTCCCCCCTCAAATCATCTTCTCATGCATATCGGACCTCTTCCCATGCCTTGAAATCCCTTCAAACATCAAAAAATTCTGCTTCTGATCATAAAAAACCCTCATCACTTACCTTGGGCCTTGCTCCGATTGCAAAAAGGTTCTATTGGACCCACTCCGATGCGATATTGCAGTCGAGAGGGGAGTCGTGTATCAAAGCAGCACATAAAGTGTGCCCCCGATTGGTTTGGCCGACAACGATTTCGCCGATCGGCGTATCGCTATGACAAAACAAAACATGCATGTGCGCTGCCGATATGGTTCATTGCCGATGGTCTGTTGCCGATCGCATATCGGCGATCGGCGTTTCATATGAATCCACACCATATATATATATATATATATATATATATAATAATATATATTATATAGGTCCCGTCCCTTATCCTTCCGCCGCCTTCTTTGTTCTGCCATCCGTCTGATTGCCTATGCCCTAGATCTACGGTGGGCGGGTCTGTTCCCTTCCAAACCTGTCGATGATTAGCGTCCAGGGATGGCAGTTCTTCCCCTGCCACGTCACCCGCCGTATGGGGTCCCACCGCTGACGTCATCCGCCGAAAGAAAAGCACGCAAAGGCGAAATCCCTGCTTAGGAAGCCCGAAATGAAAATTTGAGGTAGTTTTTGATGTGCGATTAGCGCGTAGCACTAATCGCGCATCGCTAAGAAAAAATGGCCAAAATGGAAAAGCCTCAGTCCAGCGCAGGTTTGCAGCAGTTATTTTGCCCGAAAGAAAACAGAAAGGAGCGAATTGACTAGTTAAAGAGTATCAGAGGAGATGAAGCCAAATTTCATGTCAAAGAGTATCAGTGAAGCGGAAAAGAGTATCAGATCAACAATATCAAAGCAGGTGAGCATTAAAAGCCTCCATCAAAGTCCAAGAACATGGTAAAGCCACTTGAGACTCTCAAATCACAGTTAATGCACATCAAAGCCACTCAAGAGCAGTGGAGCAGAGACCAATGCGCAGTTATGATAAATGGCCAGCGCATAACAGCAAAGAACACATTCCTACTCATTTTAAAGCAGCTGCCCCAACGCAGCACTTAGATAAATATTTCATGCATTTACTTCAAGATAAGATGAATTAAAGCACTCATTTCGCTCAGATTTGTTTAAGATTTGTTGTAATAAATATTTCTTAGATATTTTCTCTATATATACGACCCTCTGTATTGAGAGGTGGGGGGTTGGAGGGTTGGTTAATGCACTCCAAGAGAGACTCGCTCTGTATCTGATATGTTTCACTTAATCAAAGATTGCTGAAAGCTTGGAGAATGGACTGTTTGATGTGTTATTGATGTCTCTAAAGAGTGAATGAGGGAAATATTGTGCTGCTTTCTGAATCAATAAGTGTTCCTTACCTCTGTTATTTCAATTTCACATATGCTCAAGTCACAGAACGAAAGTTTGGTTTAGAATTTGCTTACGTGCACTCTATGCTCAGTTTCTGTGGCTTCTTAATGTTTTCCTCTTGATTTAGGCATAAATATGGATTCCTTATGGATCATATTTGCTCTATATCACATATGAATGACTGTTAACTAGGAATTCTTAGCTGCTCCTAGGTAGAGCTCGTTCATCTTCCTTCTGCTAACCTGATTGAGAGATTCTTTGTTGCCTCTCATTTCTTAGCCTGCAATCCATCTTCATTTACCTTAAGTATTGTTTCATGAGCAGCTACCTTGCCCCTTTTTCCTCTTGTGACCAAGAAAACGCACCAGCAGTCTTACTCCACGACTCCATGCCCAATGGTTTGAAACTTGTCACACTATGCATTGCCTCTCTACTTGAAAGCATCCTCCTTCCACCTAAACACAAACAAAACCCCTTGAACCCAATAACTAGCCTAAAATCATCATCAACAAAGCTAAAATCATTAAGAGAGAGCCCTCTCTGATTACAGGTAGGCTAGAACCTGTAATCCAAAGATTGGTTTGTGGTTACCTCGGTCGTATCCCTTTCAAGGACTTAGGGACAACCTGAGTGTTAACATAATGGCGACTCCACTGGGGAACATCCTCAGATAATCTCACAAGTCCAGTCCGACAACTCCGCTGAGGAAAAATCTGACCTTTAAGAAAGTTTTTGTTTAACCGATATTCTTAGAAAACTCCTCAACAAAACAAGCTAGAAGCTGGCTCCCAAAAAGAATTTACGTTATACAAGGTCAAATCCGGACCCAAAGCCCCTAGCCACTTCTGAAAATCCAAATTTAATCTCAAGAAACCTCAGGAAGCTAGACCGAAGAGAGGATTTAGCTGATTCTAGTCCTGAGAAAGTTCAGCCAAGCAGTGTTCCGACCCCTATCAAAGTTCTATTTCGTTCATCCCCTACTTCATCATTCACCTCTCCAAGCACCTCGCCCACACCCCCGTTCACTACTCATACCACTACTACTACTCCTATTATCCCAGTTGCTCCAGTTGTTCCACTTATCCCTGTTGTTCCACTTATCCCTGTGAATATGGCTAATAGATATGCCCCTTTACAACTGCCTGCAAATCCCGGGGCTATGCCTCAGGATTACCAGACTATAATAACTTATTTTGATGGCACAAGTGCCCGCACGACACTTAAGCATACAAAGAAAATGCAGGATTACTTTGAGAGCTATGAGATTGACGATGATGCTGTGAGAATGAAGATTTTTGTCCAAAGTTTGACAAGTGACGTCAGGCCTTGGTTTAGAGCACTCCCAGCCAACTCCATAGCATACCCAGAAGCCTTATACCAGTCATTTATCAACAGATGGGAAAAGAAGAAAGACCTCTTGAACATACTGTCTGAATATGACACCATTAAAAGAGGCCCTCAGGAGGCTGTGTTAGACTACTGCGCAAGGTTTAACAATGTTTACAATGCAATCCCACAAAACCTTAGGCCCCCACCTAATCTTGCTTTATATAAATTCCCTGATGGTTTTGATACCGATATGGCTTATCAGTTAAGGGAAAGAGCCCCTCAAAGCCTTGTAGACATGCAAAATGTTGCTGTTAGTGTGGAAGAAAACCTAGTTGCCAAAAGAAACAGAGCTATAACTGAAAGAAGAACCACCTTCAAGGAAGAACCCTCAGCCTTAGACCACAAACTAGATGATATTATCAATGGCATGCACAGGTTGGGAGATAGAGTGGAGAGCGTTGAGAGGAAATCATCATGGGAAAGACAACAACCCAACACCATAAGGAACCCAAATTTCAGGAAAACTCAAAACACAAACGCTGGTAGGTCTAGCCCCGACCGTGATATAAGACCTCCTTTCCAAGAAAACTACACAGAAGCATCCACATCCAATGAGCCAACAGAGAAGACTCACATGAACATGATAGATTTGAAAAATGAGCAACAAATTTTTTTGACTCAAGAAGACCAAGACTACCATGATGTAAATCAATTTCAGACTCATACCGGAGAGTCTTTTGACTTCAAACAAGGCTATGATTCTGCTGTGTATGAGGTGCACAAGCAATATAAACTGAGGACTAGAACAATTGATGTGCCCAAGCCCGTCAAACAAAAGGAAACAAAAGAGCCCAAGAAGATTAAAGGCAAGGATGTTATTATAGAACCGGCTGATGAGACTATCCCAAACCTGCAGGAAGTAACTATGGAAGACATAACAGACATGCAGCCCTCTAATGATCAGCCTTTGCTATCTTCTCCCTCAAAAGAAGGTTTGAACAGTATTCCGCAAAACCTTCCCAAGACAGAAATACCGCCAGGTATCATTCACCATAACACTAATAATCAAGAATAAAATGAAGAAAATACACTTGAAAGGGGAAAATCTGCCACTACCAACACAAAGACTCTATTTGAGAAACCATTTAACTTAGAAGCAGAAATAAGTAAACTTAAGATTTCCATCCCCCTCTCTGAGCTTTCCAAACATGATGTGTATAGTAGGCAACAAATCCAAAGATCACTTCAGATGCCAGGGATCAAGGATGATGTCAATGTTTTAGATGATACACCTGAGCTGTTATTCGGTCCTGAGGTTAATGGAAAACCAACATATGGAGCTGTTCTACCCTTTTACGTAAGCCTACATATACATGACAAAGTTTTGCACAATGCTATGTTTGATTCAGGTGCCTCACACAATCTTATGCCCAAAGCTGTAATGGAAAAGCTAAACCTTGATGTCACAAGACCCTACAAAGACCTTTTCTCCTTTGACTCAAGTCAAGTCAAGTGTTTAGGCTTAATCAAAGATCTATGTGTGTCTTTAGTCCAATATCCCAACAAAACAATTCTAATGGACGTGATGGTTGCTGACATTCCACCAAAATATGGGATGCTCTTATCAAGATCTTGGGGAGAAAAACTCCAAGGAACCCTTCAATTAGACCTCTCTTACGCCACTATTTCAGTCTTTGGGCAACCAAAGAGACTGTATAGAGAAAAATTGATGAAGTATGTGGTAAGCAGTGAGGAAAAGCTTCAAAACTTTCCCATTTACTCAATCCATTCTGATATGGATTCCTTTATTTTGTTCAATGATGATGATCGTCCCCCAACTAGTGATAAGCCTTTGGATTTAGAACAAGGAGCATGTGTAAGTGAGGAATCGGTTACCCATACCCAAAAAACTGGCAAAACAAACAATGCAACCAGCACACAAAGAGAACCTCCCGAAACAGAAAATTCAAAACTTCCCACTTCGATAATGATTCCAACTCCCAATGCTATCCAAGACCAAGAAATCCTATGGTATTTCGAGTTTGATGGTTCAGTAAATAAGCTAGGAGCAGGGGCAGGAGTATGGATCCATAATACCCAAAACAACCATGCAGAGGGTCATGCCTATAGATTGAATTTCAAATGCACCAACAACATGGCAAAGTATGAGGCCCTCCTTTTAGGCCTTAAGCTCCTCAAAGCTCTTGGGGCTGCAAAAGTTTCCATTCTAGGTGACTCCGATTTAATCATACAACAAATGAAAGGCAACTTTGTTACCAATCACAATAGGCTGAGAGCTTATAGGGCTGCCCACATAAATACTCAATTCCTTCACCGAATCTAAGCTTGCTAAGATTTCTAGAAACCATAACATACATGCACACAGCCTAGCCACTTTTGCTAGTACACGCAAGCTTCGCTTTGAGCCAAATCACCATTTCACTGCTGAGATAAAACATAGGCCCGCTGTCCCTAACAATATTAAAGATTGGCAAGTGTTTGAAAATGATGCTCAGATTAACAATTTCCTCACTCTTGAGCATGAGTTTTCAAATTCAAACATTGACATGGATGCCATGAATGATTCCCAACAGCAAACAAATGAAAATCAGCAGGTTGTAACAGCTGCAACAGCAAAACAAATCTTTAACCCGACTGTTTTTGACAATGCAAACATAGAGGAGCTGAAACAAATGCATTTAGATGAAACAACCAAAGCAGAGGCTGAGTTCATTGATCTAAAGGATAACTTTTTGCCTACTGGCCTCACTCCATTAGAAGACATGTTTGATAATAATGATGTACCCAAAAAGCCAAAAATGGAGCCTTTAAATGCTCCTATAGAAGAACACAATATAGGGACAGCAGAGAAGCCCAAAATGATTAAATTGTCCAAAAATCTGCCACCTGATCAAAAACCAAAGTATGTGGATTTTTTCAAAGAGTTCCAAGATGTATTTGCTTGGAGTTATGAGGACTTGAAGTCCTATGACACCTCAGTGATCCAACATACCATTCCCTTAAAACCAAACCAAAAACCATTCAAGCAGAAACTTAGAAGAATTAACCCTATGCTTCTTCCCCTTATTGAAAAGGAAGTGAAGAAAATGTTTGAAGTAGGTATCATAGCACCCATCAGATTTTCTGAATGGGTATCCAATCTGGTTCCCACAAGGAAAAAATCAGGTGAGATCAGACTGTGTGTAGACCTAAGAAACTTAAACCAAGTCTCTCTAAAAGACCACTATCCTTTGCCCAAAATGGACCATATCCTACAAAGAGTAGTGGGGTCATCCAGAATCTCTTTGCTAGATGGATTCTCAGGTTTTAATCAAATACTTGTTCACGTGGATGACCAAGACAAGACAACCTTTACCACACCATGGGGAACATTTAAGTATGTTAAAATGCCTTTCGGGCTAAAGAACGCTGGTGCCACCTTTCAAAGGGCAATGGATATTGCATTTGCCAAGGAAATACATGATTTCCTTGTTGTTTACCTTGATGACTTAACCCCTTTTTCTAAATCCGATCAAGAGAACCTCAAACAATTAAGGCAAATCTTCATGACATGCAGGAAATATGGCATTTCCTTGAACCCCAAGAAGTCCTTGTTTGGCCTTGAGGAAGGTAAGTTGTTAGGCCACATCATTTCAAAAGACGGTATCAGAATTGATTTGAAAAGGATCCAAGCCATCCTCCAAATTCCTTACCCATGAAACATAAAAGAGTTGCAAGCATTCCTTGGAAAGATCAATTTCCTAAGGAGATTTATCCCGAATTTAGCCGAACTGATAAGACTGTTAAGCAACATTTTAAAAAAGGATGCTAAGGTAAGATGGTCTCTTGAAACCAAGCAGGCTTTTGAGACAATCAAAGCTACCTTGACTCAAACGCCTGTCCTCACAAGTCCGCAATTTGACAAAGATTTTATCATTTTTTCTTTTGCATCTGAGCACACGATAGCTGTTGTCCTTTTACAAAAAGATGATCAAGGAAATGAAAAGCCAATTTCATTTTTCAGCCGAGCCTTAAGAGATGCGCCCTTGAAGTATCAAATTATGGAAAAGTAGGCCTATGCCCTTGTCAAGGCTATAAAAGACTTCAGAGTTTATATTTTATATTCACATGTGATTGCCTATGTCCCAAACTCTGTTGTAAAAGACATATTAACTCAAGAAGGACTAGAAGGCAGAAGAGGCAAGTGGATTGCCAGTATTCTTGAATATGACATTGAGATAAAACGCACCAAGCTGATAAAGGGACAAGGTTTAGCCAAGCTAATGTCCGAAAAAAAAATTCAGGCCTTAGACATTAACCAACTGGACAATGAATAGGAGTTGGCGACTCCACAGATAAGTGAAACCTTTTTACAATCCCCATGGTATGTTGATATTTGCTATGTTTTATTAAACCTGTGTGCTCCCCCAGGGTTGTCCAGAACCAAAAAGAGATTTCTAAAAATGAAGGCATCAAAGTTTTGTGCCTTAGATGGTGCCCTGTTTTGGAAAAATCATGAAGGAATTTTGCTGAACTGTTTAACCATAAATGAAACTAACAACGTCATGAAAGAGTTCCATGCAGGGGAGTGTGGAGGGCATCTATATTGGAAGTCCACTGCTGACAAGATTTTAAGGGCTGGTTATTATTGGCCCTCTCTATTTGCAGATGTCAAGAAATTTGTTGTTTCATGTCACAAATGCCAAATCTTTGAAGGAAAAAAGAAAACTGCTGCCTTTGCCCCTTAAGCCCATCTCAACCGAAAAAGCATTTTCAACAATGGGGTCTTGACTTCATAGGTGAAATTCACCCCTCCTCTTCAGGTCAGCACAAGTGGATTTTAACAGCCACCGACTATTTCACCAAGTGGATTGAAGCTATCCCATGTAGGCAAGCAATGACTCCACTGTTATCCAATTCCTTGAGGGCAATATCCTTTCCAGATTTGGTTGCCCTGAGAAAATCATCACTGACAACGCTGCTGCCTTCAAATCCAGAAAGATGATCAACTTCTGCCATAAATTTCACATTACCTTGGGCCACTCTACAACCTACTACCCTCAAGGTAATGGCTTGGCTTAATCATCCAATAAAATCCTTATCAACATCATAAAGAAAGTGTTGGAAGAAAACAAAAAAAACTGGCATAGGAAGCTCACAAATGCCCTGTGGGCAGACAGACTTTCAACCAAGAGATCCATTGGGATGAGCCTTTATGAGCTAGTATATGGCATGGAAGCCAGATTTCCTTCATCTTTGGGCTGTCCTACTATCAAACTGTTATAGGAGATTCAGGCTGAACCAAATGAAATTCAAAGAAGAATCAATCAGACCATTCATCTCCAGCAAACCAGAGAGTAAGTATATGAGAGAGGTAAAATTTTGCAAGAGAAACTCAAAAGGATGTTTGATAAGAAACCTAAGGATGAGGACTTCTGCGTTGGCAGCAAAGTTCTAAGGTGGGACTCACGAAGAGAAGACAAGGGCAAAAATGCAAAATTTGATTTTCTTTGGAAAGGTCCATTCATTATCAGTGTTGTGCAAGGCAATAACACATACTTCCTCAAATTTGTAGATGGTAGCACAGCTGAAGAGGGCCCTGTGAATGGTTGAATGTTAAAGCATTATCATGATCCCTTTTGTTGAGAATAACCCAGCGGTATCATGTCTGTACATAAATGCTTGTATATATCAGTACTTTTTTTTTATCTTTGTGTAACAGTCCGAATGATTGAGCACGCAGAAGAAAGCAGGCAGTGCTACACAGTTCACAAGCAATTCAGTTGACCGAAAGTGCTATTCTCATCCCAAAGCTCCAATTATCTAATACTCAGTACTAAGAAGTTCAACCTACAACAACAATACAAAATCAAGGCAGACTGACCTGTTGTTCTTGGCTTTCCACAAGGAAAAGCCATCCCCAAGTGGATTCACTGTTAGCCTCCTGCTGCAGCAGGTTACTCATATTTCATGATTGACATTTTTACATGCCAAATATGTCATACTTTGCATGTTGCAATGTTCCATATTTGCTACAGAGGCCAAAGAAGGATGTCATGAGAGTGTTCTAGTCTAAATGCCACTGCTATGTTCCAATTTTGATGTGTTATTCAATTTTTTAAGAATTTTTAGTTAAGGGGAGGTCCAAACAGTTTAATCTTGGTCTCCCTAGGTTTCAATTTCCTGTTGTAGAATATAGAGAATCATTATCTGTCCAAACAGCTTAATCTTGGCAGATTCTTAGACAGATAGAGAAGCAAGGATACTCAATAGCCTAATCTAAGCCCCTGGATGAAATAAGTGCAGTTATAGATAGCAGGGTACTAAAGAAAAGTTGAAAAGCTGGGTTTGCTAGTTCAAGTGCACCCAAACCAAAAGAAGAAAAAATGCTAGGTAAGTAGGCTAGGTAGGTAGTTTTGAGGTTGCAGAATGTTGATTTGTGATCAATTTCATGTTTTCAAATATCATATCTATTTAGGTCACAATTATCAGGCAGTTTTCATTTGGAGGAGCTCAAGCGAGGCATGACTAACTTCCCCCTTCTCCCCTACTCCCTTAATCACTCACTAATTTCCCTGAAGAGGTCAAGATCTACTTGATATCTCTTAGTCTCATCATTTTTATATCAATTGTCTTGGTAAAGACCTGCTTTACTAAAGGAATGTTCATACTTCCTCTATAAGTCCTATTTTCTCTTTATAGCCTAAGAGTTATACACTTAGCGCTTTCTTGTCACAATACATGTTAACTACTAACTCTAATATGTAAATCCCTAACTATCTCCCCTTCCCCTACTAAAACTATGTTAATAACTCCCCTATATACTTATCCCCTCCCCCTGGTTGGAAAATAACCATAAGTATACTTGGGAATTTCTAGGTTTTCCTGAAACCTAGCAAGAACCCTCATCTTGCCTTTCTAAACATCTTCCAATGCATTAGGACTCATTCCTATGCATGAAATCCCTCTTTTAGGCCTTGATTCCACCTTTCTAAGGCATAGAAGCCCCTTATAATGCTTTCCAACTCCTTCCTCCAAAACCCATGTTCCACCCCTATCCTAAAGTCCCACATCTGAATATTTAACCCCGCACATTTAACCCGAAAACCCACTTTTGTGATCAATTTCATGTTTTCAAATATCATATTTATTTAGGTCACAATTATTAGGCAGTTTTCATTTGGAGGAGCTCAAGCGAGGCATGACTAACTTCCCCCTTCTCCCCTACTCCCTTAATCACTCACTAATTTCCCTAAAGAGGTCAAGATCTACTTGATATCTCTTAGTCTCATCATTTTTATATCAATTGCCTTGGTAAAGACCTGCTTTACTCAAGGAATGTTCATACTTCCTCTATAAGTCTTATTTTCTCTTTATAGCCTAAGAGTTATACACTTAGCGCTTTCTTGTCACAATTCATGTTAACTACTAACTCTAATATGTAAATCCCTAACTATCTCCCCTTCCCCTACTAAAACTATGTTAATAACTCCCCTATATACTTATCCCCTCCCCCTGGTTGAAAAATAACCATAATTATACTTGGGAATTTCTAGGTTTGCCTGAAACCTAGCAAGAACCCTCATCTTGCCTTTCTAAACATCTTCCAATGCATTAGGACTCATTCCTATGCATGCAATCCCTCTTTTAGGCCTTGATTCCACCTTTCTAAGGCATAAAAGCCCCTTATAATGCTTTCCAACTCCTTCCTTCAAAACCCATGTTCCACCCCTATCCTAAAGTCCCACATCTAAATATTTAACCCCGCACATTTAACCCGAAAACCCACTTTTCTAAAGTCCCCCCCCCCCCCCCCGCCGAATTAAAAAATTAAAATAATGGCGCGCGGGTCCTGTCCTTATCCCTGCACCGCCTTATCTGTCCTGCCAGCCATCAGATCTGCCGCGCCCAAGATCTACAGTGGGCGGGTCTTTTCCCACCTCGATATGCCGAGGGTTAGCATCTGGGAGATGGGCAGTTTTCCCGACGTACTCCTGCCACGCGTCACCCTCCCGGCTGTGGCAGAGCGCCCTCCTTCGAAACCACTTCTGCACAAAGATGGTGCGACACAAACCAGGAACCGCCTCCCTTGTGTGACGTTGGCGCCACGTGTTCCCCATTACGTCATCTCTGCCCTGCCAACGCTCTGTTACGTCATCACCTGCCGTACTGCCATGTCACCCCGCTGACGTCACCCTGTTGACGTCATCTCCGTACTGGGTCCCACTGCTGACGTCATCTGCCATACCGCTGACGTCATGCTGATGTCACCCACCAAAAAAGCGCGCAAGTGCGAAATCGCAGCTTAGGAAGCCCAGATTCAAAATCTGAGGTAGTTTTCGATGGGGAATCTTTTTCTTCAGCAGTCGTTTTTGCCTCAAAAGGGCAGAAAAAGGGCGATTTAGCAGTTTAAAAGAGTATCAGAAGCAGAAAGAAGCCATATTGCATGTCAAAGAGTATTAATGTTGCGGCAAAGTGTATCAGCGAAGATTTTCTCAGTGCTCGAAGATGATAAAACATTAAAGAGCCCCGAGCAAGTCAAAGAAACAGTAAAAGCCATTTAAAGCCTCTCAAATGACAGTTAGTGCACATCAAAGTCACATGAGATCAGTGGACCAAAGCTCAAAGCACATTTATTGCAGAAGCATTGTATCGAACCACCAAGGCTACCATATTAACTCATTTTGATCCAGCTGCTTCTCGTGCAACTCAATAGATATTTACTTGCATTTAATTTCAACACAAGTTTAGGTTTAAAAAGCTTTTCCCGCAGACCTGTTTAGGTCAGCTGTAATGAATACTCTTAGATATTTTCACTATAAAGACAACCCTGAACAATGGTTGGTGGGTTGGTTGGTTGGTTGGTTAGTTTGTAAATGCACTCCAAGAGAGACTCGCTCTGTATGTGACATGTTTTATATAATCAAAGATTTCTAAACGCTTGGAGAATGGACTGTTTGATGTGTTGTTAATGTCTTTGAAGAGTGAATGAGGGAAATCTTGTGCTGTTTTATGAATCAATAAGTATTCCTTACCTCTGTTATTTCAATTTCACATATGCTCAAGTCACAGAACAAAATTATGGTTTAGAATTTTCTTACCTGCACTCTATGCTCAGTTTTTGTGGCTTCTTAATGTTTTCCTCTTGATTTAGGCATAAATATGGATTCGTTATGGCTCATATTTGCTCTATTTCATATATAAATGGTTGTTATCTTGGAATTCTTAGCTGCTCCCACATAGGGCTCGTTTATATTCCCTCTGCTAACCTGATTGAGAGATTATTTATTGCCTCTCATTCCTTAGCCTTCAATCCATTTTCATTTATCCTGAGTATTGTTTCATGAGCAGCTACCTTGCCCCTCTTTCGTCTTGTGACCAAGAAAATGCACCAGCAGCCTTACTCCACGACTCCACGCCCAATGGTTTGAAACTTGTGACACTATGCATTGTCTCTCTACTTGAAAGCAACCTCCTTCCACCCAAACACAAGCAATAATCAACAAAGCTAAATCATTAAGAGAGAGCCCTCTCTGATTGCAGGTGGGCTATAACCTGTAATCCAAAGATTGGTTTGTGGTTACCTCGGCCGTATCCCTTGAGAGCTTAAGGACAACTTGAGTGTTAACATTAATATCAACTCCAAATATGGAACTAACCATTACTAAATTTAAACTCTTACTAAAAACATGTAAATTTATAATCTATTAAAAGCCATAAAAACCATTTAAAATTATAAACGTTAAAATTAAGTAAAAACTATAAATCAATATAGATCTATTGTAATTAGGTATTTAATATGACAAATTTTTTATGGATAAATTCACTTGTTGAAAAAGTAAAATACAATGTATTTTAAATACAATGTATTTTTTTCATTGTTTAAATTGTATTTTGAATGTTGAATAAAATATATATGAACAAATACAAATTTTAATCATCAAAATTTAAGTTTTTTTACTCTATATAAATAGTTTATTACAGACTCATGGGTTAGTTCAAAATAAAACACTGAGCTGTGAGTTTATAACAGGCTCATGCGTTAGTTCAAAATAAAATAGTGAGCTGTGAGCAGTAGAGTGTAGAATAAGCCTTTTCACTCCCTAATTAAACCATTTCAAGTTAAATTTTCAATAAATTAAGCATTTCAACTGTGAGTGCGCAGTCATGGAAAAACAGAAACCATCTGTAGTAATGGAAAAACAGAAGCCATATGAGAACATGGCGGGTTTCCATGGCGCGAGGAGAATGGTCATGTGGCATGTACCCGTGGTTGACAGATTGCAGTTCTTCAATATTGATTGATAGACGACGAAAAAGCCAGAATGGATTTCTCAAAATAACGACTTCGGCTTCCATACAAGTAACAAAATCAACAAAATACTATAAAACAAACAAACAAAATTAGATGTGATCATTACATCGGGGAGTTTATATCCGACCGCTTGAATTTTAAGCAAAGCAGAAAGTTGCACATCAAACTCTATTGGGAAATTTATGCAATGATCTTGAGAGTGGAGCTTGACCTCGCCCTTTTGTCTTCCGCAGAGATGGGTGACAATGGCGCTGCGTTTGGCTTTTTTATTTTGGAACAGGATCCCAACTGTTACTGTGGACGTTGACCAGTTGAAGTACCACAAGAATGTCTGATTTGCTGAAGCTGGGCAACAACATTCTGCATATCCGGCCGGTCATCCCTCTCTGACGCCAGGCATCTGAAGGCCAATTCTGAAACTGCACTTACCATTACTTCGACCTCTGGATTCACTTCAATCTCCAGCCTCGGATCTACTAGTTCATGCAGAGCTCCTTCTTGAATCTTCGTTATCGCGAAGTTAGCAAGGTTGATGTCCCTTCTGTTCCGATTTATGTCCATCGCTAGTTTGCCAGATATGATCTCCATCAAAACGACCCCAAAGCTGTAGACATCGGATTTCTCTGTCATCTGATAGCACAGATGGTAATCTGGGTCAACATAACCTGGCGTGCCCTGTGGACTCGTAGTGACATGTGAGGCAGTAACAGGCAGGACCCTGCAAAGCCCAAAATCAGCCAATTTGATATCTAATTTCTCGTCCAAGAGAATATTAGAGCTTTTTACATCTCTGTGTAATACAGGCGGACTAAGGGCGTGAAGGAAGGCCAAGGCCTCGGCGGTTTGAATAACAATTTTCAAGCGGGTATTCCATGGTAATCCCTTAGGGCTTTTGCGATCGCCATGAAGATGCTCGGCCAGGGTACCATTTGGGATATATTCGTATACGAGCAACAGCTCTGGACTGTCCGGAGGGGTACAGCCATAAAGACGAACGACATGTGGATGGTTCAATGTCGAAAATATTTTCACTTCGTTGATGAACTGCTCGACGCTTCTAGAGTTGTCCTGATAAAGTCTCTTTATGGCCACAGGTCTCCCGTCATAAAGTTTACCGAGATAGACCGACCCGAACCCTCCAACGCCAAGTTCGTTCTCCCTGTGGAAGCAATTTGTAGTCCGACGAAGTGCTTCATAGGAAAATATTGGCAAATTGCCCATTTCGCACCGAGGCAAAATTCTAGGATGACGGCCATGAGGAGTAGGTTTTACGTTCTTCACATAATACAAGTAGTACACTACGACAATAAGCGCAGCTCCTCCGACGAAGCAACCTGCGGTGGAATGGAGAGATTGATCTATCAATCTGATTATCGGTAAAGTACCCGGAAGAGAACAGATTCCGAGATAAGTTCAGGGATTCAATGTAGGGTTAAAACGGATAAACAGAAAAGAAAGAGATAATAAATTTACCTATTACTATTATATTGGCTGTATTTCGAGGACCTGTAGCGCAACCATAACATCCATCAGAAATAATGGGAAGGATCCAGATATACATATGATTAAAAATAATTGAGTTCATTATATACACCTATAGATATTAATATTGGAGTTTTCAAATGAGAAGGATGAAGATGGGCCATATACTTCGACCTATATTAATCCCATTTCTCGGATCTCACAGGTTAAATTCATAACATTTTAACTAGACTACCAGTTCCAAGGGGCATTAGAGAAATTTAATATAAAGCATACCATGGCCGGGGCATTTGTCAGTACGGGGTCCCTCGTTGCAATAACAAACGAACCGCGCAGTCGGAGTTGAATCCGAAGTGTTATATCCACATATCCCATGACTCGCCTCACATGATTTACAGACTTCATTTCTGGGAACCGATTGTATTACTAACGCATTAACAATTACTTGTCCTGCAGAACATGCAGGAGCGAAGTTCTTATTCTCGTACAAGGAGTAATAGACACTAGCATTACATTTCAAGGGATCTGACTGATCCTGTATATTACATCTGTACGCGTATAGAGTGAGGGTCTCTGTTGCCTTAAATGTGAAGAAGGTGCCTGCAAATTCTGAAGACGGTATCGCATTATTATTGCTGTGATTTAAAAAATGGCAATTCTGACCTCTGATAATAACTAATATAGTAGAAGAGACAGACGCTAGTACTGTGTAAGTCCGGCCACGAATCGAGATAACAAAACTTGACTTCTGCACACAGTCGAGCTGGAAGTTAGGGAGGCCGCATCCACGATTTCCTACACCGAAAGGATACCCTATATTGAAAGTCCCACATTTACTGTTACTTTTGCAGTACTCATATTGCGCGTCCAAGCTTAAGGAGCAGGGAAACAGCGAGGCACAGCCGATAATAACGACAAGGGAGAAGAGAAATTGAGGCAGGGAAGGCAGAAAGCGATGTGATGAACAGATGACAGGCATAGAAAAAGCGTTGGGAAGACAAAAATGATTCCCAAACTGCAACAGAATGAGCGAGATTGAAGCGTAGCTAGTGTTAAATAGTTCAAGAACCACGAATAAGTTAATACCCTAAATTAGGTTTTTTTAGGATAAACAACAGCATCCCCAAGTATATGGATTTTATTGGCTTGTCACTGGCCCAAGAATCAATCATTCATGCCGTAAAAAGGGGTAAAGGATTTTCTAGAAGATCTGCTCGGGTATTCACGTGGCGTGACAGATTCGGAAGATTTACTACGAACACAATCGTTATTGATAATGGTTTCTGGGAAACTAACATCATGGGGAAGTCTTTAAAATCGAAAAGAGCAGTTTACGCGAAGGTCAAAAACTTGTGACCATGGATTTGATATAACACCGACAGCTGACACAATAACTAACCTCCGCCGCAATTAATACATAAATCTGGATGAGACTATTTGAAGTATAATTATCGGTAGAGCTTGAAATCTGGATAAGACTATTTGAGGTATAAATATCGGTAGAGCTTGCCCATGCGATGTATATCCCCTTGAAGTCATAGATATGAAGTATTTCTGGCAAATCTCATCGACATAAATGTGAATAACAGTATTTGAAGTTAAAAAATTGGTGGAGTTTGCTCATACGATGCATATGGTTGTCGGGAGTGTCACGGAGTCCAAAGTCAACACGTATACGAGAGAGGAAAAATGATATAAAAATGATAGTGTTACATTTAAGGTGATTTTTGGGTATAAAAAATATTTTAATGTGGGTTTTTGTGTATGTATTTAAAATTATTGTAAATTAATTTTAATTCAGCTTAACTTTTCATTTATCATATTTTTGGATGGTGTTGTATAATGAGCCTACAATTTCATTTAGATGAAGAATTTTTAACTGAAATTTGGCAAAATGTTTTCCAAGAAATCTGAGTGTGGCAATGTTTACATTTTTTTTTTGAAGAATTTTATTTTTTTCATGGAAGAAATAGAGCAAGAGCATTAAGAACTCTAGGTGCACCCAAAATTCTCGAGGTTTATAGTTGATTTTTCAAAAACTTCTGCTAGTTTTTCTTAAAACCATGCTTTAATTTCTATTGTTTTCTTAGAAAAATTGTGCCCTGTTTAGATTGCATGTTCTTGAAAGATCAAATATCTTGACGTGAACTTTCTTTTAGGTTGGAGAAGCTTGTGGAGAGGTTTGCAACTTCAAGGGATTTGATTTCTCTGAGATAGATCTAGAGCTAAAATGGATCCATGTTGTTTTATATAGAAAAGAAAGATGGATTGATAATGAATGCGTATTAAATCTCCCAAGATAGGAATCAGCGTTGAGAAAATTAATAATTTTGCGGATCTGCTGAAAAATCTCAAATTTTTTATTAATGATTTTTTTTGAGTTTTTTAGTGTTTTTTTGTTATTTTTGTCTTTTTTCCCATTTTTTTCGATTTCAAAAAAATAAATATATATTTTTTATTTGAAATGTTTGTTGTGGTTTACTACTTTTTGCTATTCTTTTCGGAAATATGAGGAGATTTTTTTTTGGAATCAATTTTCTCTTTGTACCAATTTTTCCAACACTAGTAGGGATATATAGCATTAGGTGTGTGGCTTTAATTCTACCACTTTATAGTGCATTATTTATTAGCATAAAGTCTTACAACTTGAGATTTGGATATTCGGGTGTCAGGGCCTCAAGTTGGCGAGCACTCATGAACCCCAGCTAACTCGGAGAGAGTCAAAAGACGAACACACATAACCGAGGGTGAGTTGGACCGATGAGCAATGGGTGCGTTTAATCAAACACGAGGGCAAGTCAAGGGGGCACACGCTCGCACTAAGGCAGGGTGCCTAAACATGTTCAACTGATGAGTGTGCGACGAAGTATAGTGACGGGCACGGCCATAGCAACGAGTGCCCACCCAACGTGCGAAAGGTGTGTGTGACTTGTAGCAACCATATAGGTAAGTGACTAGGCGAGTGACATAAAAGGTGCAAGCATAGTGTGAGGAGGCAAAACCAATACAAAGTGCTGATGAGCGGGTGTGTCGACTTGGCAGAGGGCGTCTACCCGAACACAAGTAGGGTCGTCTCGTGTCACAGGAAAATGAAGGGGCGCATTGAACATGTCGGCTATCAAGGTTGACCGATTTGAAAATGAGATCTTAAATCAATAGTGAGGTATTACAGACTCATGTGCAGGAATGCCTATATTACTTAGTGCAACGGATCGAAAAGGTTGCGAATAATATAGACAATGAGCAGCTAGAAAACATAACAGACACACACATCAACACAACAAATAATCAAGGAGTTCACCAGACTTCCTGGCTACGTCTCCTGGTCCAAATTTCAGTGTAGACCTCTATATTATATCTTTAAGAGTAAAATATTACAAGTGTGAGCTTAAGCAGAGCCATAACACAACAATAATGATATTACACAGGGATTTCACTCAAAAACCTCGAGTTTAAAGAGTACACAGATTCTCCCTCTTAGTGCCTCTGATCAACTGTTCGTAGCTACATTTTCTTTGACTCTCTGTCTTTGAGCAATTGCTTCCCCTCTGTCTTTGCCATTGAGTGGTTTTTAAGCCTCTCAGCCTTGTCCACTCACCTTCCCTTTCAGGCACTCTGCCTCTGGGCCTTTGTCCCTTCATCTCCCTGCCAAGCGTTAAACACTTATTGCAAAATGCTTAAGGCATATAGGCAGTTGTTCACAAACGAAAAGACCTTGGGCGCAGGAGAAAATCCCCTGAAATTACACTCCCCCGTTTACACAGAGAAATACCGAGAAAACACTAAAAGCACAGGAAATATCGACTAAAACGCCAAAGCTGGACTTCAAATGATATAAAGTTCACCCCATAATCCTTTCAGGTCTGCACTTGATCACTTTCGCAAATCCACTATTGATCCACAATCTCCCAATCCAAAGACTGATAGTTATTTCGGGTGGCCTATGTGCATGGAGATTACCCGCCTGAAAAAAGTGATTTTCTCTCTCCTGCGGCATGCCACGTGTCCGCCAGTGTATGGGATCGGGCAGAGCCCGTCCAATACCACTTACAGCCTAAAGTCTACCTGAAACACCGCTTACCACGTAACTCAAATAACATAAGGTCGCTTTTATAAACCTTTCGGGTCCACCATTGTATCGCAATATCACATTGTATGTGGCCAAACATGAATACATGGGGAAATACAAAGAAATCTGAAAGAACCGGACTTCAAATATATTTAAATTTCATCCATAATCCCTATCGGGTCCGACCTTTATCGAATGTCACAAGGCTCGTGGTCCTCTTGGCATCACCCTTTGTTATATTGTGATGCGATAAGTCGCAATCGTATATCGCTTGTGTCTCTGGCTTGCAGTAAGTCCTTCCCTTTTAAATCTACAATGCGATATCGCTGATTTGATCTAGACCATTGATCGGTCCGATGCAACGGCTTTGATTCAACAATACTTCAATGTTCACTTTACTCTGTTTTCCCCCATTCTTCATGGTTTTTCTTCTGCGATAGTGTTTTCCAATAGTATTAAAGACTTAGACTTAGAGGTTTTAGGATCCATTTTGGATCACGCCTTCCCACTGAAAAGCTTTTGGACCACTAAAAGTTGGCTTTTAGGCATTGATCAAGTGAGGATACAATTCCCTCACTTGTCCAATTTCTATCCATCGTGCCTTTCTTGGATTTGAACCTTTCTATCCCACTCTCAGGTACTCAACATCCCCTTGACGCATTGTTCTTACCTTCCTATCGAGAACTGTGTCTTCCTATAACTCATTGAGATATTCAGGCAACAGATCCTCAATAGAAGGCAACTGATTTTTCTCTTCAGGATCTTCAATCAATGAAGGTTCATACAATCTCAAGTTTTCTTCATTAATGACAGAATAGATCTGCATATAAGCTAGAAAATCAAGGTGAAAAGCATTTTCACCAATTTTATCAAGTACCTTGAAAGGTCCATACCTTATTGGTTTTAGCTTCTTACCTTCAGCTTGCATTCTATCTTTGCTTATGTACAGCTAAAATTGATCACCAACTTCAAAACTATGCTCAACTCGATGCTTGTCTTGTCTTGCCTTGTACTTGGATTGACTTCTTTCCAGTTGTTCCTATACTGCCTCGTGAATTTCCTGGATTTGTTCAATGAACTTGGTTGCTTTCTCCACGTCATTGTGTCCATCAACTATTATGTCTTTACCAAAGACAAAATCCAAGGGAGACTTTGGTATAAAACTAAAACAAGTCTCAAAAGGAGATCTCTAAGTAGAAGAGTGCTTGGCATGGT